>ML811028.1:51223-77926 GCA_009831015.1 Picea engelmannii
CTTACTTCTTGTGGAGTCTCGAGCACGGTGCGAAGTTACAGATCTGTGATGCATTGCTGAAGTTGCTGGATTACTTCTTCAAGTTGTGCCACCTGCTGTGGGACACGTTCTTCAAGTTTAACTTCAATGACTGTCACAGAGAAAAGTGCTTTGTGAACTATTTCCATTACGTCAAGTTGCTCTGCTAGCAATTGGTCCTTGCTCTGTTGTAATTGTGCTTTTTCCTCCTCCCACTTCGCTTGTAAGGCAAGATGCTCATGTTCTTCCTTCCTCTATTGTACTATAAGTGTGCTCTTCCTATGCCAAAGCCTGGGTGGCTTGTGCTGTGTCTTCTTGAGCTCGTCGAAGGCGATCTTCGACTTTCTCGGCGATCTGTCATAATTGAGTGGGCTCATCAGTTGTTCTTGTTGTTTTAATTGTCAAGGGCACCGTAAAAACTGCTCTGCTAGACTGGAGTGCATGATACACTTCTTGAAGTTCACCCTTGATCCGGCTAAATACCTCCTCCTACTTCACTTCTTGCTTTTCTGCGATCTCTAGTGAGGCATCAGTCAGCACAACGATCAAGAAGTCGAAGTCGTCTTGTGTGAGGGTGGTCTTAAATGTAGTCTGGGTGGCATTAGATTTCTTTCTAGACGAGGGATTTGGTGGGATAATCTTCCTTTTCTTGGAGGGTTCCTCCTCCTCTCTAGGCGGAGTAACCTCGCCTTTGTTTTTCTCAACTTCTGGGCCACCTAGTTCTTCACCATCACCTCCCTTCACAGGTGAGATCGAAGTAGTCTTCGTGGATGTGCTATGGATATCTTGAACTTCCATGTCCTTATTAGTTTGGGCGGTCCAGGTGTATCCGGCATAGCTTTAGGGCTATCCACTTTGGACATCTCTGCGGGGTCCGTTGGAACAAGGAGGTCCGCCGACCATTCCTTGGTAATCTGCTCCAAGTCTTATTCTGTCAACTTATAGTACGACTGGAGTTGTTGTTTGTGCTCATCAACGCGCGTGGTGATATAGGTGAAGTGGCGGTCTGTGATGAATTTGATAAATGGTCTAAACCTATGAAGTGTGTTTGGTGTGATGTGCGGTGTAGAATGGATTGAATTCTTCAATTGATTGTAATAAGCATGGAAGACGACATTGGACTACCACTGCTTGTTCATGTCACTGGAGTACCACAGCGTATAGAAATTTGTAGCCAGTGGTTCGAAGGGTTCTGTCTTCAAAAAAGTGGCACCTTCTGGTAGCTCCCAAGCGATGAAATCAATGAGTATGAGAAACCAACTAAAGTGGAACTCATACCCTTGGTCCTGTGCTTGTCTACAATCAAGCTCTAGTTGATTTATAAGGTACTTTGCCCAGTTCATTTGTAGTCCCTCTACGCACTTCCCTGCGAGGTCAACTACAAATCCAATCACCTGTGCGGGTCTATTTTTGCGGACTAACTTCCCTACAATCATCTGGAAACCAAGGTGCACTACTACATTCTTGATGGAGGCTACCTTGTAGCCTCACGTGCCCTTCTCTACATCGCCATATGTGTCTTTTATTCGCTGGGTGAGAACGCGATCTGCGGTCTTTCCAGGATAAAAATCCTGTGGGTCAGGGCCCTACATGCTTAGCCCTGTGATCCGATTGATCAGAATCGGATCCACTGTGATGTGGCAGTCCAACCATAAGTATCCTCCTTGGTAGCAGGACAACAAAAATCTGATCCATGCATTCACTTCTTGATGCCTCCCGAAATGTGGAATCTTCATTACATTGCAGAGGGTTGACTGCGCGAGGTTAGGGTCCATTGCTGAGAGACAATATTTGGGTTCCTTCCTTTTGTGATAGTTAAGTACTTGTGTGGGGCTAGCATACTGTAAACCTTGCGATCTCTAAGGTTAAAATCACTAAATTTCAACGCTGTGAGCTTATCCTGGTCAGCATGAACTGCGCGCACCCCTTTCGAGAGGTACATAGTGACCACAACATAGTCGAAGTCTATGGGTACAGTGTCTCGATTCACTGTGCCGCATAGTGGTGGGATATACTTAGGCAAGATACTTGGGATCATCTTCACAGTGGCGAAGTCGTTTCCGAGCTTAGATCGTCTTTCCGAAGGAAGTCAGGATGGTCCTGTTCGAGTAGTGGAGGGGGAAGCGGGAAATTCTCCCAAGGAAAATGCTTGTACACCTATAGACATTCCTCGCTCTGACATGACTCTCTTAGTCATTAATTCAATTAAAACTTCTTCAATGATTTTCTCAGTGATGTTGAGCTCATCCGACATACAAGCTTGGGTCAGCTAGCTCGGGTGCGAAAGGAATTTAGAGACTATAGTGAATAGTATGGGAACAAGGCAATGATATCAGGGTGAGTTAATCTCAGGTTTCGTGCTCAAATTCTCACTTAGAAAAAAGTATTCTCGGTGTGTGGCACAATGGACTAAGTAGGGAAACTTAGTGATGGTTTGTTGGCAACGGTTATGATCCTTCATTAACTCTTGTTCGACCCATTATGGCGCATTTCAACGGTTGTATGAAGAAACATTATTGCTTTTTCGCTCATTCGGAGTGGAAGTCGAATGGATATATCGGCCCTAACGACTATTATGCTTCGTCATGGTGAAGTACCCCATGTCGTTGTTTTGATATCTCAGCAAAGTTCTAATTCTGCAATTTTTCTGTCTGCGCAGTATCCTCTAGAAGCTCTTGTAACCTTACATTATTAGCCCTTTTCTTTCTTAACTTTCTAGCCTTCTTCCCAGTGAGCTTCGTCTCAGTAATGCTTTTACCATTCTGATGCTTATCTTCTGTGGTCTTAGTTACTTTACACTGTTGAAAGTCTTTCCTAGGGTTCCTGGATAATACTTCTTGCGTATCAAAAATAGGTAACTCAATATTCTGCGGATCCTCTAGTGTTCTCTTAGCCTCAACATCAGAGTTTCTAGTATTAAATATATGCGATCTACTCTTCTTTTCTTCAATCAAGTGCACAATCCTTCTAGTCATAAAGTCTTTTAACTCTTGCTTCTTTTGTTCCAAAACTGCTTCTTCCTCTTTCTGTCTGACTTGTTCTCTATCAATCCAAGGTTTTCCTATGAGCATAGTAAACAGGGCGTTGTCTTCAAAAAATTTAATAATCTCAAAGTCTTCCTCTGTCGAAATTCCAATGACAGTCATAGGTATCCGGACGAGCCTTCCACATAGGTTTACTAGCTTTCCTCTGAATAAACTTGTTCCTCCTAGGGAAGGGATCATGGCAGACTTTCCTATAGCTTCCCAAGTTCTTTTTGGCATAATGTTCACTTGTGTTTCTTCATCAAGAATACAATCAATGTCGAAGTCCCCTATTCTTTCTTTGACTTGCTCCTTTTCTTTGAAGATCTTTGATAGCCTAACATGTTGGTGGTCATTCAATGTGTCTTTCAGCTATAGCAATATCTTTTCTGATTCCTTCTAAGTTTCTACTATTTCTAGATCTGCCTTAGGGTTTTCTTCATTCAGATTCATTCTTTCAATCTTAGAAATCATTCTATGGAAATCCAACACTTCATGGTTCAAATCTTTGCAACATGGACAACTAGGTCTTCCACCAGGGAATTCCTTAGCAAGATGTCCCAATCTTCTACAACTATAACAGAGGGTTAACCCTCTCTTTGGTTTAAATGTTCCCCAACTTCTTCTGTACTGCGCACCAGGATCGTGGTAGCTATCCTGCAAAAAACTCTTTCTAGGATCTTGCATCCACTTGTTAGTCCAGACGTTCTTTCTATGCATAGGTATAACATATCTATGATTATACTTATCAAATCTATTCATATCAAACTTTCTTTCATCTATTAATGCCCTAGTTTTGAAGCTAGGACAAAATCTATCAAACATACCTAGATCCATGCTTTAGAAACAAAAAATTTCACTTATCTTACTTCTACAGAGCACAAAAGCTTTCAGATCTAAAACAATTTTGACTATTCTTACCTTTATTAGAGCACAGAGCTTACAGATCTTACCTCTTTTCTGCAGATCTGACTTCTTTATTTCATAAATTTCCACTTTTACTTTTCTTAGAGCATAGAGCATTCAGATCTTTCTTCTTTTATTCGGATCTGATCTTCCTTTCTCCAGATCTGACCTTATTCCTGGCACAAAGCTTCACAGGTTGAGTAAAAATATGCGCACTAGGGCATCAGATCTTCGCACAGCTTTATTTTGCACAAAAAATTTTCTTCCTCAGTTCCCAACAATCACAGTTTCAGGTCCCGACAATAGAACTATTTGTTGGCACAGGGGTAGACCCAGGGTTCAATGCTCAAGAGCGCACCAACAAAACCCTAACTACCAGCCCTTTCGGCAACACCTGTGAAGCATATGAAGTCTCACCCGAGGTAGAGGCAGGGGTGGTTGCAAGACTCAGGTGTCTGCAACCTTAGCTAGGACATAGATCTATGATTATATCCTTTACAGAGCACTTAGCATCGTTCATTCATCACTTATTCACCCTTACTGTACTTCGCAGATAAGACAAAACATTGCATGACTTTCTCATATATAATATATTTCGGTGCTTAGCAACAACAAAACATATTAGATCCTATAGATCAACACTAAGAATCCTCATACACATCAGATATACTATTCATATACATCTACTGAATCTCAAAGCATAATCAAATCTATCTAATCATGGCATAACACTTAGCAAGATAATGAAAACACAAGGAAGCAACATCACAAAGCATGACACACAGGTTTACGTGGTTCACCCCCACCCTGGGGCTACGTCCACAAAGTCTTCTTCTTCTTTATTAGCTTCGGTCAATTTGATTACAACACAGAGCTCAACTTGTACTCCACATAGGATAGGAGATCTGTGCGCACCTCGCCAGATCCTCCTTCCCTGAGTAGATCTAGCACAGAGCCTTCCTACAATCTATGCACCCAACACTTACAACACTTGCGCTCAGGTCTGCAAGCCACTTACAATCATGCACAAAGTATTTACATTCGATCACATAGATCTAATTACTAGCACTAAGCCATCAACTCCTCTTACATTGCCTAGCTACTTATTTATACTTTACAACATAGGCCTAAACATGGGTAAACCCATGGGCCAACATCCCTTTCCCATTATATTAACCCAAAACCCTTAAAGGGCCCCAAAAGTGGGCCAAGATCCTGTGATCTCTGCTTCACCTGGCGCTCCATCTTTGACAGGGTGTCGATGTCCAAAACCGGTCAAATATGACCAAGTGTTCCTCAAAACTTGGTCAAGGGACAACAATAGACTATTCACATGCCTTAACGAAAACATCTTTTCAATGGGAAAGAAGAGACTAGTTTAAAACCACGAAGAATGGCACCTCACCTATGGAGGTTGGAATATAATAGAAATTGTCAAGGTACTCAATTTCATAATGTATTGTAGATCATGTAATGTTTTGAATGTTTATTTTACTCATTGAATTTATTTTACTGTATTTGATAATTATTTTTGTGATTTCTTTTATGCTTCATGAAGGCCACAATCATCATGAAGGTATTAATAATGAGATTCCACGAGGAATGAAATGTTATCCCGCTCAATTCATGAGATTTACCTACTATGAGGAGCTAAAAATAACTCATTTGTTTGATACAATGCATATCGGGAAGAATGTGACTGAAACATTATGGCAAATCATAGATGGTAGGAGGGACAAAGAAAAAATTGTCAAAATTTGTACTGGCATTCAGGAAGCCAAACATGCAATGTGAAGTGTGATCTGATATTCAAATAGATCAGATGGAGTACTAGACCAAAATAACCTTCCATGGTTATTAACAGAGCAACAAAGCAATGATGTAAAAAAGGTCATTCAAAGAATTAAATTTCCCATGGGTTTTGCTTCAAACATAAATAATATCTTAACAGAGAAAGGTGAATTTGATAGGGTACAAACACATGATTGGCATAACTTCATTAAGGTAATATATATATATATATATATGTGTGTGTGTGTGTGTGTGTGTGTGTGTGTGTGTGTGTATATATATATATTGGCCTTATACATCTTTTATTTTTTTAATTTTTTCTTGTCTACTTTGGTCGAAACAAATAACAATTCATTTTTTTGTTACAGTTTGTTTTACCGCTATCTCTCCCAAATGAATTTGACAACAATGTCAAACAAGTTATATATGATCTTGGAAAATACATGAGGTAAGTAGTTGTGATTTATATGAAAAATGTTCTTTCGAATTATTGTTGTACTTAATGACACGTGTTTTACTTGTAATGTAATATATTATATTATGTTGAAACATGTTTTTTTCTTGTGTCGTGATCTCACGTAGATGGTTATCATTGAAAGAAATCCATGAAGATGATATAAAGTATTAGAAGAGAGAAATTCCTCATCTAATGTGTGAAATTCAAAAGTATATACCTCCAACATTTTTCAATGCATAAGAACACTACCTCATACACCAAGTCGAGGAGATTGAAATTTGTGGACCTGTTCACACAAGGTCAATGTGGATGGTGGAGAAACACTTGAAATCATTGAAGGCATTGGTTAGATAAAGAGCATGTCTTGAGGGTTCTATGGTGGAGGGATATATGGTATATCAATCCATGGTGTATATTAGTCAACATCTTCTTAAATTAGCAACACCAATTATGCATGCAGTGGATCGCATTTGGGATGTGAACTCCATCAAAAAATTTGGAGATTGGGAGCATCTGTTGGGGCAAAGTAGAATGAAAAAAATGATAGGTAATATATTAATATTTGTGAAAATTTATATTAATAATACATATAAAGTTTCATTTTTTGTGTATATGATCATACTCATTACTATATTAATATAATTTATTTCATAAATTATTAATATTTATAATTACCTTCATATTGGACATTATAACTAATATTTAATATTGGTGAATTATGATATTTTGATTCAATTTCTCAAGAGTGGGATGCACTGCATTTATACATTGCCAATAATCTTGACTGTATGAATGTATGGATTGAAAGATGTAAACAACATAATGGAGGCAGGTTATATGGCAACGCCTATCTGAATTGGTTAGAGAAGCTTGTCGTAATGGAGATGCCAATGTTACGCAGAGGGAAATTAACTTAGCATATGGTTTGAAAGACGGACAGGTAAGCAAATTCACCCATTTTATTCAGTTATTTTATATTATATTAATGTGACTACATGGGCACTGTATTTTTCAGATACTTTTGAAGCTATATAAATATATGTAAATTTATTAATTGACAATGCATCTTTTACATATCTAAAATATTGCAGTTGAAACACCACAAGGCTATGTGGTGCAATGGTCATAAATTTCACATCAAACAATTGGATGAAACTAGGAAAACTTTTGATAGTGGGATAACTGTGGTATTCTAGGTCACTAATGTTTCCTCTAGGAGTGATAGACATCCTCGAGAATTTGAAAATAGATACTATGGGTATTTAAACGATATACTTGAGTGTGACTTTAATTCCTTCAAATTAGTTATGTTCGATGTCAAATGGTATAGGTTACAAATACGTGAACACGATGAGGACAGAATTGTTATTCAACATGCCAACGGATTTCCAAGGATTAAAACAACGGTGTTTGAAAGAGGAAATGATCACTATGTCTTTCCAAGCCAATGTGAACATGTCTTTTACTCAAATGTTCCAGGTGAAAGGGATTGGTCATTTGTTGTTAGATATGATCCAAGAGGAAGGCCAATTAAGTATACTCATTTACAGGAAGAAGATGATTCGACAGATCAGACTGAGCCGAAATATCATGGAGGGTCGACAGATGAAGACGACGAAGAAGATCATGATCTAGGCATAGGAGACAATATTGCAATTCTTGATGATGATGTCGATGAAAATATGATCTAAAATGACATTGATGATGATGATGATATCATCAATCCTTTCAACATCGTTTTTGAACCGGATGATGACACACATGTCAAGTTTGATGAAGAAGATCAAGATATAGAATAAGGATGATTACACAGGTGTTGAGGTTGGATTAGGTACGTGACTATATAATATTTTAATTTGTATGAATTATTCTCTTAAAATAATTTGCTTATAATGTCATGGGTTAATTACATGTTGTTAAGTTTTATGCAACATTTTTATATCTTATGTTACATGTTGTTTAATTATTATGTGAAACCTGAAAATAGTTTCCAATATACTAAACTACGTGGTAGACTAAAAATATCATTTAGAAACACATAATTTCATGTACCTTCATTAATTTTTGTTTTTGTAGTTTCTATGCATGAATCTTTATAGGACGTTGCTTTTGATTATTTTCTATTTTAAGATTGGGTTTTGGGGATTAATTGAGAGTGATGTGAGGGGGAGGGGAGGGGCCATATGATCTTCCACCTTCTCGTGGTTGGCCTTGTTCATTAGAGGATAAGTTATTCTTGAAACCAAGAGAATCTCTTTCATTTTTATACCATCATGATCATATAAGATTTCATCAATATTGTTGTCTCAATATTGGATCAACGAGGTTTCAATGAACGTGTTTGCCATTTCTATAGATTTTTTTTGAAACCCTAATTTTATTTCAAGGTACACAATTTGGTTGACACAAGTTTTAAGTTTGCATCAGTCTTTCTTCATTTGTCTTTCAGGTTCTACATTAATGTATATACAATGTATCTGTGTCATAGTTGTACTAATGAAAAATCCTTCTTTTTTGTTGATTGCTTAATCAATGCCATAAAAATACACCCTTGTAGTACTAGATTCTAGGACATGTGTAATGTTGAACGAATTTTACAAGGAACAAGGAATGAAAACTATACGAGGACTAGACACCGACAACAATGACCTATGAATGGGGCCAACGTTGAAATTTTTTCAAACAATTTCTGTATGCACTCAAATTTGTCATGGATAGACTATTCACATGCCTTAATGATATGGGAGGGTTTCTGGACTCAAATTTGACTGACACACCCACTTTATTCCATCATCAATTCATCATGTAAACCATAAACCCTAATTTTCTTTCAAAGTACACAATTTGGTTGACGCAAGTTTTAAGTTATCCTCAGTCTTTATTCATTTTTCTTTCACATTCTACATTAATGTATATACAATTTATCTGTGTCAAAGTTGTGATGAAAAATCCCTGTTTTTCATTGATTTCTTCATCAACACCATAAAAATACTAGAGGCGGGAAACAGTGACATGTAAATGGGGCCAACGTTGAAAGTTTTTCAAACTGTATCTGTATGCATTGCAATTTGACGTGGATAGACTATTCACATGCATTAACGATATGGGAGGGTTTATGGACTCAAATTTCACTCACACACCCACTTTATACCATCATCATATCATCATGGAAACCATAAACCTTATTTTTCATATGTTCTAGTAGATATGTTAATGATTCCAAATTTCATATTTGTATTTGACTCAAGGTCCAACTAGCTTGCAAAGTCTCAAATTTTAATTTCAGGTTGATAAACAAAATATGAAATGAATCCAAGCATCATTTTATATTGTCGCAAGTGAGACAAATGTAAATAATCTTGCGACGAATTAGCTATACTGTCGAGGAAAAAAGTTCGTCAATAGTATAGCTAATTCGTCCCAAGAATATTGTGTCTAATTTGAATGGTCTTACATGGTTTTCAAGGAATGTAGGGCTTATATTATGGTGCAATGTAGTGTATTATATAAGAACAATCTCTATGCCAAACCTCAAAATGGATAGTACCATATCTTGTTCATAAGACAAATATTGCTTGTATGTTTCCTTTGTAGTGACTCAAGCCCTCAGTACACATGATTTCTGACAATGAAATGTAACGATTTGACTATTGAATGATAGTGTTATGTAACCCATGGTTAAGGAAATAACTTAAGGTTGTTAGGTCCTATTTGAATCTTTTTATAATTGAGATTTGTTACATAGTCCTTGAGAAAAGACAAAAGACTTATGTAGCGTATATTAATTTGGTCTTTGTGTGGGACATTTTATGCCATTAGTATGTTTTGTACAAAAATAATGGATCTTGGGGACTACACCATGGTCAAGCAATGAGGAAAAAGGAACAAGGAACAAGGAACAAGGAATGAAGAACGAGGAACACAGAACAAAAATTGTACTAGGACTAGACATCGACAACAGTGACCTGTGAATGGGGCCAACTTTGAAATTTTTTCAAAAAGTTTTTGTATGCACTAAAATTTGTCATGGATAGACTAATTTCATGCCTTAAAGACATGGGAGGGTTTCTGAACTCAAATTTGACTGACACATCCACTTTATTCCATCATCAATTCATCATGTAAACCATAAACCCTAATTTCTTTCAAAGTACACAATTTGGTTGATGCAAGTTTTAAGTTTTCGTCAGTGTTTCTTTATTTTTATTTCAGGTTCTACGTTAATGTATATAAAATGTATCTGTGTCATATTTTTGATGAAAAATCCCTCTTTTTCGTTGATTTCTTAATCAATACCATAAAAATACTAGAGGCAGGCAACAGTGAATGTGAATGGGGCCAACGTTGAAATTTTTTCAAACTGTATCTGTATGCATTGCAATTTGATGTGGATAGACTATTCACATGAATTAACAATATGGGAGGGTTTCTGAACTCAAATTTGACTCACACGCCCACTTTATTCCATCATCATATCATCATGGAAATCATAAACCCTATTTTTCATATGTTCTAGTAGATATGTTAATGATTCCAAATTTCATATTTGTATTTGACTCAAGGTTCATCTAGCTTGCAAAGTATCTAATTTCAATTTCACGTTGATAAGCCAAATATGAAATGAATCCAAGCATCATTTTATATCATCGTAAGAGAGACAAATGTAAATAATCTTGCGATGAATTAGCTATACTATCTACGAAAAACGTTTGTCGATAGTATAGCTAATTCGTCGCAAGAATATTGTGTCTAATTTTAATGGTGTTACATTGTTTGCAAGGAG
The DNA here is from genome assembly GCA_009831015.1 of Picea engelmannii. Classification (NCBI taxonomy): domain Eukaryota; kingdom Viridiplantae; phylum Streptophyta; class Pinopsida; order Pinales; family Pinaceae; genus Picea; species Picea engelmannii. The sequence goes on from ML811028.1 coordinate 62,202, forward strand.
TGTAGGGATTATATTTTGGTGCAATTTAGTGTATTCTATGATAACAATCTCTATGCCAAACCTCAAAATTGATAGTACCATATCTTGTTCATAAGACAAATATTGTTTGTATGTTTCCTTTATGCTTGCTCAAGCCCTCAGTACACATGATGCCTGACAATGAAATGTAACAATTTGACTATTGAATGATAGTGTTATGTCACCAATGGTTAAGAAAATAATTTAAGGTTCTTAGGTCCTATTTGAATCTTCTTAGAATTGATATTCGTTACATAGTCCTTGAAAAAATACAAAAGACTTATGTAGGAGAGATTAATTTGGTGTTTGTGTGGGACATTTTATGCCATTAGTATGTTTTGTGCAAAAATAATGGATCTTGGGGACTACACCATGGTCAAGGAACAAGGAACCGGGAACGAGGAACAAAGAACAAGGACAAGGAACAAGGAACAAAACTTGTACTTGGACTAGACACCGACAATAGTGACCTGTGAATGGGGCCAACGTTGAAAGTTTTTCAAATAGTTTCTGTATGCATTGAAATTTGTCATGGATATACTATTTGAATTCCTTAATGATATGGGATGGTTTCTGGACTCAAATTTGACAGACACACCCACTTTATTCCATCATCAATTCATCATGTAAACCATAAACCCTAATTTTTATTCAAAGTACACAATTTGGTTGATGCAAGTTTTAAGTTTTCGTCAGTCTTTCGTCATTTTTTTTCCAGGTTCTACATTAATGTATATACAATGTATCTATGTCATATTTGTGATGAAAAATCCCTCTTTTTTATTGATTTCTTAATCAACACCATAAAAATAATAGAGGCGGGCAACAGTGACATGTGAATGGGGCCAACGTTGAAATTTTTTCAAACTGTATCTGTATGCATTGCAATTTGACGTGGATAGACTATTCACATCCCTTAATGATATGGGAGGGTTTCTGGACTCAAATTTCACTCACACACCCACTTTCTTCTATCATCATATCATCATGGAAACCATAAACCCTATTTTTCATATGTTCTAGTAGATATGTTAATGATTCCAATTTTCATATTTGTATTTGACTCAAGGTCCAACTAGATTGCAAAGTATCAAATTTTAATTTCAATTTGATAAACAAAATATCAAATGAATCCAAGCATCATTTGATATCATTGCAAGAGAGACGAATTTAAATAATATTGCGACGAATTAGCTATACTATCGAGGAAAAATGTTCATCGATAGTATAGCTAATTCGTCGCAATAATATTGTGTCTAATTTGAATGGTGCTACATGGTTTTAAAGGAGTGTAGGGATTATATTATGGTGCAATGTAGTGTATTCTATAAGAAAAATCTCTATTTCAATCCTCAAAATGGATAGTACCATATCTTGTTCATAAGACATATATTGTTTGTATGTTTCCTTTGTGGTGGCTCAAGCCCTCAGTACACATGATGCCCAACAATGAAATGTAACAATTTGACTATTGAATGATAGTGTTATGTCACCCATGGTTAAGGAAAGAACTTAATGTTCTTAGGTCCTATTTGAATCTTCTTAGAATTGAGATTTGTTACATAGTACTTGAAAAAAGTCAAAAGACTTATGTAGCGAATATTAATCTGGCCTTTGTGTGGGACATTTTATGCCATTAATATGTTTTGTACAAAAATAAAGGATCTTGGGGACTACACCATGGTAAAGGAATGAGTAACAAGGAACAAGGAACGAGGAATGAAGAACACATCACAAGGAACAACAAGCAAGGAATAGAAATTGTACTAGGACTAGACACCGACAACAGTGACCTGTGAATGGGGCCAACTTTGAAATTTTTTCAAACAGTTTTTGTATGCACTGAAATTTGTCATGGGTAGAATATTTTCATGACTTAATGATATCAGAGGGTTTATGGACTCAAATTTCACTAACACACCCACTTTCTTCCATCGTCAATTCATCATGTAAACCATAAACCCTAATTTTCTTTCAAAGTACACAATTTGGTTAACACAAGTTTTAAGTTTTCTTAAGTCTTTCTTAATTTTCCTTTTACGTTCTACATTAATGTATATACAATGTATCTGTGTCATATTTGTGATGAAAAATTCCTATTTTTCGTTGATTTCTTAATCAATACCAAAAAAATACTAGAGGCGGGCAACAACGACATGTGAATGGGGCCAACTTTGAAATTTTTTCAAACTGTATCTGTATGCATTGCAATTTGATGTGGATAGATTATTTGCATGCCTTAACGATATGGGAGTGTTTTTGGACCCAAATTTCACTCACACACCCAATTTATTCCATCATCATATCATCATGGAAACCATAAACCCTATTTTTCATATGTTCTAGTAGATATATTAATGATTCCAAATTTCATATTTGTATTTGACTGAAGGTTCAACTAGCTTGCAAAGTATCAAATTTTAATTTCAAGTTGATAAACTAAATATGAAATGAATCCAAGCATCATTTGATATCGTCGCAAGAGAGACAAATGTAAATAATATTGCGACGAAATAGCTATACTATCGACGAAAAATGTTCATCGATAGTATAGCTAATTTGTCGCAAGAATATTGTGTCTAATTTGAATGTTATTACATGGTTTTCAAAGAGTGTAGGGATTATATTATGGTGCAATATAGTGTAGTCTATAAGAAAAATATCTATGCCAAACCTAAAAATGGATAGTACCATATCTTGTTCATAAGACAAATACTCTTTGTATGTTTCCTTTGTGGTGGCTCAAGCCCTTAACACACATGATGCCTGACAATGAAATGTAACAATTTGAATATTGAATTATAGTGTTATGTCACCTATGGTTAAGGAAAGAACTTAAGGTTCTTAGGTCCTATTTGAATCTTCTTAGAATTGAGATTCGTTACATAGTCCTTGAAAAAAGACAAAAGACTTATGTAGCAGATATTAATTTGGTCTTTGTGTGGGAAATTTTATGCCATTAGTATGTTTTGTACAAAAATAATGGATCTTGGGGAATACACCATGGTCAAGGAACAAGGAATAAGGAACAAGGAACAAGGAACGAGGAACACAGAGCAAAGAAAAAGGAACAAAAATTGTACTAGGAATAGACACTGACAGTTTGAAAGGAGTGTAGGGATTATATTATGGTGAAATGTAGTGTAGTCTATAATAAAAATCTCTATTGCAATCCTCAAAATGGATAGTACCATATCTTGTTCATAAGACAGATATTGTTTGTATGTTTCCTTTGTGGTGGATCAAGCCCTGAGTACACATGATGTCTGACAATGAAATGTAACAATTTGACTATTGAATGATGGTGTTATATCACCCATGGTTAAGGAAAGAAATTAAGGTTCTTAGGTCCTATTTGAATCTTCTTAGAATTGATATTTGTTACATGGTACTTGAAAAAAGTCAAAAGACTTATATAGCGAATATTAATTTGGCCTTTGTGTGGGACATTTTATGCCATTAGTATGTTTTGTACAAAAATAATGGATCTTGGGGACTACACCATGGTAAAGAAACGAGGAACAAGGAACAAGGAACGAGGAATGAAGAACACATCACAAGGAACAACAAACAAGGAATAGAAATTGTACTAGGACTAGACACCAACAACAGTGACCTGTGAATGGGGCCAACTTTGAAATTTTTTCAAACATTTTCTATATGCACTAAAATTTTTCATGGATAGAATATTCACATGATTTAACGATATGGGAGGGTTTCTGGACTCAAATTTGACTGACACATCCACTTTATTCCATCATCAATTCATCATGTAAACCATAAACCCTAATTTTCTTTCAAAGTACACAATTTGGTTGACGTAAGTTTTAAGTTTCCGTCAATCTTTCTTCATTTTTCTTTCAGGTTCTACATTAATGTATATACAATGTATCTGTGTCATAGTTGTGATGAAAAATCCCTCTTTTTCGTTGATTTCTTAATCAACACCATAAAATTACTAGAGGCGGGCAACACTGACATGTGAATGGGGCCAACATTGAATTTTTTTCAAACGGTATATGTATGTATTGCAATTTGATGTGGATAGACTATTCAAATGACTTAACGATATGGGAGGGTTTCTGGACTCAAATTTCACTCACACACCCACTTTCTTCCATAATCATATCATCATGGAAACCATAAACCCTATTTTTCATATGTTCTAGTAGATATGTTAATGATTCCAAATTTCATATTTGTATTTGACTCAAGGTCCAGCTAGCTTGCAAAGTATCAAATTTGAATTTCAAGTTGATAAACCAAATACGAAATGAATCCAAGCATAATTTGATATTGTCGCAAGAGAGACGAATGCAAATAATCTTGCGACAAATTAGCTATACTATCGACAAAAATATTTCATATTTCGTCGATAGTATAGCTAATTCGTCGCAAGAATATTGTGTCTATTTTGAATGGTGTTACATGGTTTGCAAGGAGTGTAGGGATTATATTATGGTGCAATGTAGTGCAGTATATAAGAACAATCTCTATGCCAAACCTCAAAATGGATAGTACCATATCTTGTTCATAAGACAAATATTGTTTGTATGTTTCCTTTGTGGTGGCTCAAGCCCTCAGTACACATGATGCCTGACAATGAAATGTAACAATTTGACTATTGAATGATAGTGTTATGTTACCCATGGTCAAGGAAAGAAATTAAGGTTATTAGGTCCTATTTGAATCTTATTAGAATTGAGATTCGTTACATATTCCTTGAAAAAAGAAAAAAGACTTATGTAGCAGATATTAATTTGGTCTTTGTGTGGGACATTTTATGCCATTAGTATGTTTTGTACAAAAATAATGGATCTTGGGGTCTACAACATGGTCAAGGAATGAGGAACAAGGAACAAGGAACAATGAACAAGGAACTAGGAATGAGGAACATCTAAAAAGGAACAAGGAACAAAGAACAAAAATTGTACTAGGACTAGACACCGACAATAGTGACCTGTGAATGGGGCCAACATTGAAATTTTTTCAAACAGTTTCTGTATGATTTGAAATTTGTCATGGATAGACTATTTGCTTGCCTTAACGATATGGGAGGGTTTCTAGACTCAAATTTGACTGACACACCCACTTTATTCCATCATCAATTCATCATGTGAACCATAAACCCTAATTTTCTTTCAAAGTACACAATTTGGTTGACACGAGTTTTAAGTTTTCGTCGGTCTTTCTTCATTTTTCTTTCAGGTTCTACATAAATGTATATAAAATGTATCTATTTCATATTTGTGATGAAAATTCCCTCTTTTTCATTGATTGCTTAATCAACACCATAAAAATACTAGAGGGGGGCAACAGTGACATGTGAATGGGGCCAACGTTGAAATTTTTCCAAACTGTATCTGTATGCATTGCAATTTGATGTGGATAGAATATTCGCATGCCTTAATGATATGGGATGGTTTCTGGACTCAAATTTCACTCACACACCCACTTTCTTCCATCATCATATCATCATGGAAACCATAAACCCTATTTTTCATATGTTTTAGTAGATATGTTAATGATTCCAAATTTCATATTTGTATTTGACTCAAGGTCCAACTAGCTTGCAAAGTATCAAATTTTAATTTCAAGTTGATAAACCAAATATGAAATGAATCTAAGCATCATTTGATATCGTCGCAAGAGAGATGAATGTAAATAATCTTGCGACGAATTAGCTATACTATCGACAATAAAAGTTCGTCGATAGTATAACTAATTCGTTGCAAGAATATTGTGTCTAATTTGAATCGTGTTACATGGTTTTCAAGGAGTGTAGGGATTATATTATGGTGCAATGTAGTGTAGTCTATAAGAACAATCTCTACGCCAAACCTCAAAATGGATAGTGCCATATCTTGTTCATAAGACAAATATTGTTTGTATGTTTCCTTTGTGGTGGCTCAAGCCCTTGGTACACATGATGCCTGACAATGAAATGTAACAATTTGACTATTGAATGATAGTGTTATGTCACCCATGGTTAAGGAAAGAACTTAAGGTTCTTAGGTCCTATTTGAATCTTATTAGAATTGAGATTTGTTACATAGTCCTTGAAAAAAGACAAAAGACTTATGTAGCGAATATTAATTTGGTCTTTGTGTGGGGCATTTTATGCCATTAATATATTTTGTACAAAAATAATGGATCTTGGGGACTACAAAATGGTCAAGGAACGAGGAACAAGGAACAAGGAACAATGAACAAGGAACAAGGAACATAGAACAAGGAACACAGAACGTAAATTGTACTAGGACTAAACACCGACAACAATGACCTGTGAATGGAGCCAACGTTGAAATTTTTTCAAACAATTTATGTATGCATTAAAATTTGTCATGGATATAATATTACTATTCCTTAACAATATGGGAGGTTTTATGGACTCAAATTTGATTGACACACCCACTTTCTTCCATCATCAATCCATCATGTAAACCATAAACCCTAATTTTCTTTCAAAGTACACAATTTGGATGACGCAAGATTTAAGTTTTCGTCAGTCTTTCTTCATTTTTCTTTCAAGTTCTACATTAATATATATTAAATGTATATGTTTCATAGTTGTGATGAAAAATCCCTCTTTTCTGTTGATTTCTTAATCAACACCATAAAAATACTAGAGGCGGGCAACAGTGACATGTGAATGGGGCCAACTTTGAAATTTTTTCAAATTGTATCTGTATGAATTGAAATTTGACGTGGATAGAACATTCTCATGCCTTAACGCTATGGGAGGGTTTCTGGACTCAAATTTCACTCACACACCCACTTTCTTCCATCATCATGGAAACCATAAACCCTATTTTTCATATGTTCTCGTAGATATGTTAATGATTCCAAATTTCATATTTGTATTTAACTCAAGCTCCAACTAGCTTGCAAAGTATAAAATTTTAATTTCAAGTTGATAAACCAAATATGAAATGAATCCAAGCATCATTTGATAGTGTCGCAAGAGAGATGAATGTAAATAATCTTGCGATGAATTAGCTATACTATTGACGATAAAAGTTTGTCGATAGTATAACTAATTTGTCGCAAGATTATTGTGTCTAATTTGAATGGTGTTACATGGTTTGTAAGGAGTGTAGGGATTATATTATGGTGCAATGCAGTGTAGTATATAAGAACAATCTCTATGGAAAACCTCAAAATGGAAAGTACCATATCTTGTTCATAAGAGAAATATTGTTTGTATGTTTCCTTTATGGTGGCTCAAGCCCTCAGTACACATGATGCCTGACAATGAAATGTAACAATTTGACTATTGAATGATAGTGTTATGTCACCCATGGTTAAGTAAAGAACTTAAGGTTCTTAGGTCCTATTTGAATCTTCTTAGAATTGAGATTCGTTACATAGTCCTTGAAAAAAGATAAAAGACTTATGTAGCAGATATTAATTTGGTGTTTGTGTGGGACATTTTATGCCATTAGTATGTTTTGTACAAAAATAATGGATCTTAGGGACTACACCTTGGTCAAGGAATGAGGAACAAGGAAAAAGGAATGAAGAACGAGGAACACATAACAAGGAACAAAAATTGTACTAGGACTAGACACCAACAACAATGACCTATGAATGGGGCCAATGTTGAAATTTTTTCAAACATTTTCTGTATGCACTGAAATTTGTCATTGATAGACTATTCACATGCCTTAATGATATGGGAGGGTTTCTTGACTCAAATTTGACTGGCACGCCCACTTTCTTCCATCATCAATTCATCATGTAAACCATAAACCCTAATTTTCTTTCAAAGTACACAATTTGGTTGATGCAAGTTTTAAGTTTTCTTTAGTCTTTATTCATTTTTATTTTAGTTTCTATATTAATGTATATACAATGTATCTGTTTCACAGTTGTGATGAAAAATCCCTCTTTTTCGTAGATTGTTTAATCAATACCATAAAAATACTAGAGGCGAGCAACAATGACATGTGAGTGGGGCCAACATTGAATTTTTTTCAAACTGTATATGTATGCATTGAAATTTGATGTGGATAGACTATTCACATGCCTTAAATATATGGGAGGGTTTCTGGACTCAAATTTCACTCACACAACCACTTTATTCCATCATCATATCATCATGGAAACCATAAACCCTATTTTTCATATGTTTGAGTAGATATGTTAATGATTCCAAATTTCATATTTGTATTTGATTCAAGGTCCAACTACCTTGCAAAGTATCAAATTTTAATTTCAAGTTGATAAACCAAATATGAAATGAATCCAAGCATCATTTGATATTATCTCAAGAGAGACAAATGTAAACAATCTTGCAATGAATTAGCTATACTATCGACAAAAAAAGTTTGTCGATAGTATAGCTAATTCATCGCAAGAATATTGTGTCTAATTTGAATGATGTTACATGGTTTTCAAGGAGGGTAGGGATTATATTATGATGAAATGTAGTGTAGTCTATAAGAACAATATCTATGCCAAACCTCAAAATGGATAGTACCATATCTTGTTCATAAGACAAATATTCTTTGTATGTTTCCTTTGTGGTGGCTCAAGCCCTCAACAGACATGATGTTTGACAATGAAATGTAACAATTTGACTATTGAATGATAGTGTTATGTCACCCATGGTTAGGGAAATAACTTAAGGTTCTTAGGTCCTATTTGAATCTTCTTAGAATTGAGATTTGTTACATAGACCTTGAAAAAAGATAAAAGACTTATGTAGCAGATATTAATTTGGTCTTTGTGTGGGACAGTTTATGCTATTAGTATGTGTTGTACAAAAATAATGGATCTTGGGGACTACACCATGGTCAAGGAATGAGGAACAAGGAACAAGGAACAAGGAACACAGAACAAGGAACCAGGAATAAGGAACATAAATTGTACTAGCACTAGACATTGACAACAGTGACCTGTGAATGGGGCCAACGCTGAAATTTTTCAAACAGTTTCTGTGTGCGCTGAAATTTGTCATGGATAGAATATTCACATGAATTGATTATATGTGAGGGTTTCTAGACTCAAATTTGACTGACACACCCAATTTATTCCATCATCAATTCATCATGTAAACCATAAACCCTAATTTTCTTTGAAAGTACACAATTTGTTTGATGCAAATTTTAAGTTTTCATCAATATTTATTCATTTTTCTTTCAGTTTCTACATTAATGTATATACATTGTATCTGTGTCATACTTTTTTATTAAAAATCCCTCTTTTTCGTTGATTGCTTAATCAACACCATAAAAATACTAGAGGCGGGCAACAATGACATGTGAATGGGGCCAACGTTGAAATTTCTTCAAACTGTATCTTTATTCATTGCAATTTGACGTGGATAGACTATTCACATGAATTAACGATATGGGAGGGTTTATGGACTCAAATTTCACTCACACACCCATTTTCTTCCATCATCATATCATCATGGAAACCATAAACCCTATTTTTCATATGTTCTAGTAGATATGTTAATGATTCCAAATTTCATATTTGTATTTGACTCAAGGTCTGACTAGCTTGAAAAATATCAAATTTTAATTTCAAGTTGATAAACAAAATATAAAATGAATCCAAGCATCATTTTATATCGTCGCAAGAGAGACGAATGTAAATAATCTTGCAACGGATTAGCTATACTATCGAAGGAAAAAGTTCGTTGATAGTATAGCTAATTCGTCGCAAGAATATTGTGTCTAATTTGAATGGTGTTACATGGTTTGCAAGGAGTGTAGGTATTATATTATGGTGAAATGTAGTGTAGTCTATAAGAACAATCTCTATGGCAAACCTCAAAATGGATAGTACCATACCTTGTTCATAAGATAAATATTCTTTGTATGTTTCCTTTGTGGTGGCTCAAGCCCTTAGTACACATGATGCTTGACAATGAAAGGAAACAACTTAAGGTTCTTAGGTCATATTTGAATCTTCTTATAATTGAGATTTGTTACATAGTCCTTGAAATAAGACAAAAGACTTATGTAGCAGATATTAGTTTGGTCTTTGTGTGGGACATTTTATGCCATTAGTATGTTTTGTAAAAAAATAATGGATCTTGGGGAATACACCATGGTCAAGGACTCAAGGAATGAGGAACAAGGAACAAGGAACGAGGATTGAGGAACACAGAATAAGGAACAAGGAACAGAAATTGTATTAGGAATAGACACTGACAACAGTGACCTGTGAATGGGGTTAACGTTGAAATTTTTTCAAACAGTTTCTGTATGCACTGAAATTTGTCATGGATAGACTATTCACATGCCTTAACTATATGGTAGGGTTTCTAGACTCAAATTTGACTGACACACCCACTTTCTTCCATCATCAATTCATCATGTAAACCATAAACCCTAATTTTCTTTCAAAGTACACAATTAGGTTGACACAAGTTTTAAGTTTTTGTCAATCTTTCTTCATTTTTCTTTCAGGTTCTACATTAATGTATATACAATGTATCTGTGTCATAGTTGTGATGAAAAATCCCTCTTTTTAGTTGATTGCTTAATCAACACCATAAAAATACTAGAGGCGGGCAACAATGACATGTGAATGGGACCAACGTTGAAATTTTTTCAAACTGTATCTGTATGCATTGCAATTTGACGTGGATAGACTATTCGAATGCCTTAACTATATGGGGGGTTTCTGGACTCAAATTTCACTCACACACTTACTTTCTTCCATTATCATATCATCATGGAAACCATAAACCCTATTTTTTATATGTTCTAGTAGATATGTTAATGATTCCAAATTTCATATTTATGTTTGACTGAAGGTCCAACTAGCTTGCAAAGTATCAAATTTTAATTTCAAGTTGACAAACCAAATATGAAATGAATCCAAACATCATTTGATATCGTCGCAAGAGAGACAATGTAAATAATCTTTGTCAGTAGAGTTTAGGTTCCTCCTACTTAGACTACATATAGACTTCAACTCCGCTTCAAACTCCTTGCCATATGTGCATTGGAAAATCAACAAAGATTTAGATCCTAGAGTCTAAGCAAGAGATTCAATCCCAAAAACAAGGGTTTATACAAAAGGAACTAGTCATAAAAATCCAAGGCTAAATTGTCAAGATAGTGCTCTAGCATAAGGGTACTAGAATGGTTGGTTTCCTTTCTCCAACATTTGAACCCAATTTATTCTATCACAAGTTGGTTAAGTTTGTTGGCGATAATAATTAGGGTTGTACAGTTGCACAGATCTCGTAAACAAATTTGTTCGCACAAGGCTACAAGTTAACCACAAAACATGTCATCTATAGGAGGTGAATATCCTTAGAGTGGGATATGGGTTCCATTAGAAGGTTGTTTGCATGATAGGTAGGTCTCATACCATGGTTCGGGGGAGAAATATAGGGAATTATTCCCGAAATTAATATTATTGATCTAATGTGCCACAATCAAGGCCTTAAACCACAACATAGACCCTTTAAAGTGGACCTTTGGAATACAAGTGGACTATATTCATGAACCTAAGACCCATCCATGATGATCAAGAAGACCTCATAATGTCACCCATATTCAACTAATTGGATGCCAAAGACTCCCTAGAGAGGACTCATGTCATGGTTTTTAGGTGTTGTCGATGGTGGTTCATGAGCTCAAGAAGGTTTAGTTAGAGCTTTAGGCCATTGTTTCCAACTTGTCATGTTTATGCCTCTACACCCATTTTCAATGTACAAAACCTAATCATGATGCCTCATATCCCTCTTAAAGGCCAAATAAGTTATGTTATGTTGGTTTGAGGACTTTTTCAAGTCTCTTGATGACAACTTGTTCACCCATCCATGGTATTGTGTGGTGACCTGAGGACTTGCTCATGGTGCTTGAGCTAGATATGGAATAGAAATTGCATTGATTTCATCTTATGAATTTTTTTGTGGTTCTATATAAATAATTTATGACCTAGATGTCATATTCTAGGGACCAATGGCCATGCACAAGGCTACAAATTAACCATAAAACATGCCCTCAATAGGAGGTAAATATCCTTAGAGTGGGATATGGATTCCATTAGAAGGTTTTTTGCATGACAGGTAGGTCTCATACCATGGTTCTGGGGAGAAATATAGGGAATTATTCCCTAGATTAATATTATTGATCTAATGTGCCACAATCAAGGCCTTAAACCACAACATAGACCCTTTAAAGTGGACCGTTGGCATACAAGTGGACTATATTCATGAACCTAAGACTCATCCATGATGATCAAGAAGACCTCATAATGTCTCCCATATTCAACTAATTGGATGCCAAAGACTCCCTAGAGAGGACTCATGTCATGTTTTTTAGGTTTTTTCGATGGTGGTTCATGAGCTCGAGAAGGTTTAGTTAGAGCTTTAGGCCATTGTTTCCAACATGCCATGTTTATGCCTCTATACCCATTTTCAATGTACAAAACCTAATCATGATGCCTCATATCCCTCTTAAAGGCCAATTAAGTTATGTGATGTTGGTTTGAGGAATTTTTCAAGGCTCTTGATGACAACTTCTTCACCCATCCATGGTCTTGTGTGGTGACCCGAGGACTTGTTCATGGTGCTTGAGCTAGATATGGAATAGAAATTGCATTGATTTCATCTTATGATTTTTTTTGTGGTTCTATATAAATAATTTAGGACTTAGATGTCATATTATAGGGACCGATGACCATGCACAAGGCTACGAATTAACCACAAAATATGCCCTCTATAGGAGGTAACTATCCTTAGAGTGGGATATGGGTTCCATTAGAAGGTTTTTTGCATGACAGGTGGGTCTCATACCATGGTTCGGGGGAGAAATATAGTGAATTATTCCCTAAATTAATATTATTGATCTAATGTGCCACAATCAAGGCCTTAAACCACAACATAGACCCTTTAAAGTGGACCTTTGGCATACAAGTGGACTATAGTCATGAACCTAAGACCCATCCATGATGATCAAGAAGACCTCATAATGTCACCCATATTCAAATAATTGGATGCCAAAGACTCCCTAGAGAGGACTTGTGTCATGGTTTTTAGGTGTTGTCAATGGTGGTTCATGAGCTCAAGAAGGTTTAGTTAGAGCTTTAGGCCATTGTTTCCAACTTGCCATGTTTATGCCTCTACACCCATTTTCAATGTACACAACCTAATCATGATGCCTCATATCCCTCTTAAAGGCCTATTAAGTTATGTTATGTTGGTTTGAGGACTTTTTCAAGGCTCTTAATAACCACTTCATGTTCACACATCCATGGTCTTGTGTGGTGACCTGAGGACTTTCTCATGGTTCTTGAGCTAGATATGGAATAGAAATTGCATTGATTTCATCTTATGATTTTTTTTGTGGTTCTATATAAATAATGTAGGACCTAGATATCATATTCTAGGGACCAATGGTCATCCACAAGGCTACAAATTAACCACAAAACATGCCCTGTATATGAGGTAAATATCCTTAGAGTGGGATATCGGGTCGATTATAAGGTTTTTTTCATGATAGGTGGGTCTCATACCATGGTTCTGGGGAGAAATATAGGGAATTATTCCCTAAATTAATATTATTGATCTAATGTGCCACAATCAAGGCCTTAAACCACAACATAGACCCTTTAAAGTGGACCTTTGGCATACAAGTGGACTATATTCATGAACCTAAGACCCATCCATGATGTTCAAGAAGACCTCATAATGTCACCCATATTCAACTAATTGAATGCCAAAGACTCCCTAGAGAGGACTCATGTCATGGTTTTTAGGAGTTGTCTTTGGTGGTTCATGAGATCGAGAAGGTTTAGTTAGGGCTTTAGGCCATTGTTTCCAAATTGTTAGACCTTAATACTAATTATTGGTTCATGTATGGGTTATTTTCCCATCTTTCCACCTAAGTTTCATAATTTTTATAGTGATAATTACTAAAACAAATTACCCCTTCATAAAAAAATCAAAGAGTAAATATCTTTTCTTAATACAATTTAAAAAAAACAAATACTAAAATCCTTTAATTATAATAATTATTACTTATTTTTTTATATATAATCTACTCAATATGAAAATGTAAAAATAATCTTCGATTTCACCCATACGCTTTGAGGCGGAGGGAGGGTTTGGTAAGGCCGATTTCTTAATTATTAAAGCGGGTTTTTTTAAGGGGGAAACATAATTCGATTTCACCCATATGCACCATACGCTTTGAGGCCGAGACAGGGTTTGGTAAGGCGACAGGGTTTGGTAAGGCAAGACTGAGCAGACCGAGTAGACTGAGACCAAGGCCGAGCAAACAAGCCCATCCAAGACCAAGCAGACCGAGCAGACAAAGCAAGGAGACTCTGTTACCTATCTCTTGTTTACTCTATTCAAGGGTCAGGTCATCCATATCCTGCTTACTCTAATCGACTAGGGCCAGGTCATCCGAGACTGATCATACCGGGAAATGAGCCGTGAGAGTGTCAAGGGATTGAACCCATATGATTTGAGGAGACATGATTTGGTAATGCGAGCTTTATTTAAAATGCCAATGTCAAGGGAAAATATGCACGAGAGGTACATTTGAGGCTGAGGGAAAGGAGGGAAAGATTAGACTGATAAAGGAGGCTCGAGACTGTCGAGGGAAAGGAGGCGTGAGACTGTGGGAAAGAATGGTAAGTATAACCTTTTCACACTCAAATTTTGCATGTATTTGATAATTAATAAAAGGGAGCCATGCTCAACATAGGTTTTGGGCATATTTTTTCACCACTATTCCATCGCATTCAAGCCCTACTTCATCATTTCGATTTAAATCATTTGCTAATTTTTCGAATAGAGACAACGATCAAATATTCCATTTTGTCTATTGTTATTAATGGAAAATCAACAACTCAATACACCTATCTTTTTATACATATGGATACAATTATTGATAAGTGACAACATTGTCATCAAGTTGGCCATGTGAAGACAAAATGATTTAATCTCCATCCAAATCATCATTGTGGCAAGACAAGTAATCTTTCAAACAAATGTTGAAAGAAAAATAAGCTCAAAAGGTAAACAATTCACTAGATGAGCTCTTGGAAATGGAATTTATAATCTAAGACTTTTAATAAGTCTTATTGCTGATTTCAAACATAGGTAAAGACATGTGAATTTTGATTATTGAACTTTTTTATTAAGAGTTTTGGCTCATATTGAGATAAACCACATCGTTAGAATTTCGAGAAAATGAGTAGATTGGAGGCAGAATTTTGCCTCATCGAAAAATAGACTCACCATAAAGGTTGAGTTTGTCCACTTATTAAGGAAATCCTCAAATAAAATCTATACAATAAAATATAGGAAGTTATATACCAACATTATAAAAATCATTTTTTGTATTAAATATCATCAACCGTGCACATGGTCATCCACCTTAGATATCATCCACCATGCTCCATCCATCTCATCCATATTTGTCCCTACAAACTTCTTCACATTCAATGACAACATGACAAATGGACTAGGTGATGAGGTGGTAGCCTAGGCTAACTAATATGTGGCATTCCTCTCATCCAATGATGATGTGACACATGGACCAAGTGATGAGGTGGAAACCATGTCTAAATAACAAGTGGCATTCTTCACATCCAATGAAAACATGACATGTGGACCAAGTGGTAACCATAGCTAACTAATCCACCCATCTTCACCCCTTAATCCTTCTTCACATCTAATGACAACTTGACATAGGGACTAGATGATGAGGTGGCAACAAGGA
>ML811028.1:77976-91811 GCA_009831015.1 Picea engelmannii
GCATTCTTCACATCCAATGGTGGCATGACACATTGACCAAGTGATGAGGTGGTAAATTAAGGTAACTGACAAGTAGCATTCTTCACATCCAACGACAACATGATGCATCCAATATAGTCATCAATTCTATCATCCTTGATATGAATTATTCCTCACTTGATGGATCCAAAAATTCATCCAGAACCTTGAAATTATTCTTCTTTATCCAATTTTCTTAAAATTTATATGGATTCATTAACACATTATTTTTGTCTTGTCAAATATGAGTACAGATTGTTTTCTTTCCTTCTAGGTTTTATTTGAGGGGTTTTTCACAAAAGTGCATCCTTCCCTTTTCTTGCTCCCAGTATAGGTAAAACAAAACCTTCTTAATATCCACCTTATCCTCCATGTCGACCACCTCAACCTCTTCTTCTTTCACCATAGCCTCCTCTTCCTATATATTCACCAACCCCTCTTCACCTTGTGCAACCTAATTCTTGTCTATTGTTTGTATGCAATATATTGTCTAATATTTTGGCTTGTTTCTTTCATTGTCCTAACATTGAAATGTATTGTGGGTATTATCTTGACAAATGCAACACATTGTTTTCTTGGTATTCCTTAGATTGTGGGGATCATATCAAGAGAGACCATCAAGAGATACCATCAATGGCCATAGGGATAGAGACCATCTTATTTAGAGAACACTAAAAACTACACAATTTGTACAACTCAAGAAAAAATTAATATGGCGGAAAATACAAAATTCTATGACTTTACCATAACTTAAATATTTTTTTGTTACATGTTCTATACATATGAATTATCCGCATGAGGTGATTATTATAGTCCTTGATTTGCAAGGACTAAAAAGAGGAGAGGATGTATTTGAATCATGTTTTCTTAGAAAGAGGAGAGGATGGATTTTTTAATCGTGTTTTCTTTTGGTCCAATGAAGGGGGGCATGAATAGGAACCTAGATCATGTAAATGAATGTTGTATCTTACTTTGAAATCCTTATGTGACTTTTTTCTTATGAAACAAGGATTTGTATCATTTTTTCTTTATTACATTGTTATTTTCAGTGTTTTACACACACCATATATTCACAACATGTGGGTTCATAATTAAAACCCCCCCTTTATGAATGAATTACGTGATAAGTTATTGGTCAACAAGGTGAATCCCCCTTGATCCTTATGAGTATTCAAGATGTGTATGATGGTCTCTATAATCATAAAAGTTTACTATGTTAGAAATGACGAAATTTGATTCAATGTTGTATAGGTGTACTAAGTGAACTATGACATTTGCATGGTATTTTTAAAATTTGGGTCATTTTGCAGTACTGCACACATAGTAATCTATCAAGAAATTATTTCTTTTCTTAAAACCTCTTGCTCCTCCCCATAGCTAGTTTTCATCGAAGTTGAATTTCTTGCATTTCATTTTTCTCTTGCATGGTTTAAAGAGTCGATTCAAAACGCCATCAGTTTCACGATCACTCCTTTGAGTAACAACACCCTAAAATCAAGAACTAATTAAAATTTATCTAGCAACTTTTCTAGGGCTCTTCAAACACATATTAGCTTAGGTGTAGAGCTTTGGAATAGGATTGTGAGAATAACTTTCGAAATATGATAAACAAACATAAAGCCTTGAGTTAGGGAGTGAAATCTAGTTGCTATATCACTGAATTTGGGAAGCCCTTCTAACACAAGGGTCAATTATGAGGTTGCATTGGGGCCCTCAGAGTAATCAACCCTACTTTGTTGGTCTTGGTGTCGACTATCCCCCTTCTGCTTTGGTATAGTAGGTGGTACCATAGAGGCCATAATATTTTAGACTTCCTACACAAGGTGACAACACAGAGAAGGTGGTGTTGTACCTGGGATCGACATTGGCTAGACTCACTTGGACTCCTTGGAGGGTTTCCCATTGCTCAGTGAGGTAAATTGCACCAGGGCGTTAGTTCGTCAAGCAGGTTGTCAACGTAACTTTCCAACTCACCAAAACTCAGCCCCTTCGCGCATCGATTCTGCAATGTTGGATTCCATTACCAACTAGTGCTTCTTTGTGAGAAGGTTTGTTTGCATGCTTGACTCCTAGATTAATTAGAGTGTGTTGTTTTTTCTCCTTAGTTGGCCTTAGGATTGAGTTTGTGTCTAATGGCATCAGTTTCAGGTTAATTCCTCATTTGATCAATACAAAATATGGATACAATTAAAATAAAAGGTAATAAAGAGGTAACAAATAGCTCATACCTAACTTACGTCTTATAATTCTCCAACATTGTTCTTTACACTTAGTGCAGCAAACACCAAATAAAATGGTTTACACAAGGTTAATGGAGAATGTTATTGGAAAATTCAAAATATTATCATAAATCCACATCTCACATATTTGTACATGCACCATAGATTCACAATCTTTCATGAAGAGGTCCGGAAGAAATGCCTCCATGCAAAATTGTCCACATCAGAATTGTCCATGTCCTTTATGGAAATATATAAAATTCACTTGAAGATATTTTAGTCCTTTTCCTGTTTAAAAAGGATGATCCCATTCTGGAATTAGTGGTCAAAGACTACTTTTATCCTCCCTCTATCTGGTAAATGCTACTTCTTATACTAGCCTTCCCCTACAATAGGGAGTGTTGTGTCCCTTTTCTCGAAAATAAGTGAGGTTCCTCTTCTCTCTCCCAACCTCTTGGACAATAATACATGCAGCCTCAAAACTAAAGTTTAGGGAAACTATAATCAAATCATGAACCGGGAGTGAACCGAGAGTGAGGGGTTCTCTAGCTAAAATCCTATGCCAGGAATCCAACAAAGACGTCGGTTCCTCAATCCCCGTTCAGGGTATAAAAGACTAAAGGAGCAACATTTTTGAGTTTCATGAGATAATGCAAGCTTGTTTAGGCATGGAATAGGTGATCAAATTATCCATCCACTCCCGAGGCATGGTTTCGTAAATTGGCCCCTAAATCCAAATGTTGCATTGCTTCTTACTAAGCAAAACACTAGTTATCGAAATCGTTGAAAAAAAATACTTCTAAGGGGTTTGAACTAGGAGTGAGGGGTGCTCTAACTGAAATCCTATCCCAGGAATCCATCGGAGTCAACGGTTCCACAAGTCTTGGTTTTCATTTTATGCCCAGTTGCATGTCGCATCCCAAACCATTTCGGGGACTCTTGGCAATTCCTCCTCTGAGCATAAAAGCCTAACAGAGAAACATTTTTGAGCTTCGTGAGATTTTGCATGCTTGTTTAGGCATGGACTAGGTGACCAAATCGTCCATCCGATCCTGAGGCATGGTTTCATAAATTGGACCCCTAAATCCAAATGTTGCATTGCTTCTTACTGAACAAAGCACTAGTTATCGAAATCGATGAAAAAAACAACTTCTGAGGGGTTGGAACCGAGAGTGAGGGGTGATCTAGCTAAAATCCTATGTTGGGAATCCAACATAGATGACGGTTCCTCAATCTGAGTCTCCTTTTTCATTTTATGCCCAATTGCAAGTTGCATCCCAAACCATTTCAGAGACTCTTGGCCAATTCCCACTTGGGGCATAAAAGACTAACGAAGAAACATTGATGAGTTCCATGAGATGCTAGAAGATTGTTTAGGTGTGGTCTAGGTGAATATATTTTCCATCCACTCCTGAGGCAGTGTTTCGTAAATTGGACCCCTTAATCCAAATGTTGGTTTGCTTCAAACTGAGCAAAAAACTAGTTCTCAAAATCAATGAGTAAAGCAACTTCTGAGGCATGGCACCCAAGAGTGAGGGGTTCTCTAGATGAAATCACATCCCAAGAATCCATCAGATTCGACAGTTCCTCAATCCGAGTCTCATTTTTCATTTTATGCCCAGTTGCAAGTCGCATCCCAAACCATTTTGGGGACCCTTGGCAATTCCTCCTCCAGGCATAAAAGCCTAACAGAGAAACATTTTTGAGCTCCATGAGATTTTGCATGATTGTTTAGGAATGGACTAGGTGACCATATTGTCCATCCACTCCTGAGGCATGGTTTCATAAATTGGATCTCTAAATCCAAATGTTGCATTGCTTCTTACTGAGCAAAGCACTAGTTATCAAAATCGATGAAAAAAACAACTTCCGAGGGGTTGGAACAGGGAGTGAGGGGTGCTTTAGCTAAAATCCTATGCCAGGAATCCAACAAAGACGACGATTCCTCAATATGAGTCTCGGTTTTCATTTTATGCCCAGTTGCAATTCACATCCCAAACCATTTCGGGGACTCTTGGCCAATTCCCGCTCAGGGCATAAAAGACTAATGGAGCAACATTTTTGAGTTACGTGAGATGCTGCAAGTTTTTTTAGGCATGGAATAGTTGACCAAATTATCCATCCACTCCCAAGGCATGGTTTCATAAATTGGCCCCTTAATTCAAATTTTGCATTGCTTCAAATTGAGCAAAACACTAGTTCTTGAAATCAATGATTAAAGCAACTTCTGAGGCATGGCACCCGTGAGTGAGGGGCTCTCTAGATGAAATCCTATCCCAGGAATCCATTGGAGTCGATGATTCTTCAATCCGAGTCTCAATATTCATTATATGACCAGTTGCAAGTCACATCCCAAACCATTTCGGGGACTCTTGGCCAATTGAAGAATCGTCGACTCCAATGGATTCCTGGGATAGGATTTCATCTCCCAAACCATTTCGGGGACTCTTGGCCAATTTCTCCCGAGGGCATAAAAACCTAACGGAGCAGCATTTTTGAGTTTCTTGAGATGGTGAAAGATTTTTTAGGCGTGGAATAGGTGACTATATTTTCCATTCGCTCCCGAGGCATGATTTCATAAATTGGACCCCTTAATCCAAATGTTGGTTTTCTTGAAACTAAGAAAAACACTAGTTCTTGAAATCAATGAGTAAAGTAACTTCTGAGGCATGGAACCCAGGAGTGAGGGGTGCTCTAGCTGAAATCATATCCCAGGAATCCATCGGATTCGACGGTTCCTCAATCCGAGTCTCGGTTTTTGTTTTATGCCCAGTTGCAAGTCGCATCCCAAACCATTTCAGGGCTCTTGGCAATTCCTCCCCCGGGCATAAAAGCCTAATGTAGCAACATTTTTGAGCTCCATGAGATTCTACATGTTTTTTTAGGCATGGACTAGGTGACCACATTTTCCATCCGCTCCCGAGGCATGGTTTCGTAAATTGGACCCCTAAATCCAAATGTTGCATTGCTTCTTACTGAGCAAAGCACTAGTTATCGAAATCGATGAAAAAAACAACTTCCAAGGGGTTGGAACCGGGAGTGAGGGGTGCTATAGCTAAAATCCTATGCTATGAATCCAATAGAGATGACGGTTCCTCAATCAGAGTCTCGGTTTTTGTTTTATGACCAGTTGCAAGTCGTATCCCGAACCATTTCGGGGACTCTTGGCCAATTCCCGCTCAGGGCATAAAAGACTAATGGAGAAACATTTTTGAGTTCTGCAAGATGCTGCAAGATTGTTTAGGTGTGGACTAGGTGAATATATTTTCCATCCGCTCTTGAGGCAATGTTTCATAAATTGGACCCCTTAATCCAAATGTTGGCTTGCTTCAAACTGAGCGAAACACTTGTTCTCGAAATCAATGAGTAAAGAAACTTCTGAGGCATGGAATCCAAGAGTGAGGGGTGCTCTAGCTGAAATCATATCCTAGGAATTCATAAGAGTCAACGGTTCCTCAATCCGAGTCTCGATTTTCATTTTATGCTCAGTTGCAAGTCGCATCCCAAACCATTTCGGGGACTCTTGGTAATTCCTCTTCCAGGCATAAAAGCCTAACAAAGAAACATTTTTGAGCTCCATGATATTTTTCATGCTTGTTTATGCATGGATTAGGTCACCACATTTTCCATCCGCTCCGAAGGCATGGTTTCATAAATTGGACCACTAAATCCAAATGTTGCATTACTTCTTACTGAGCAAAGCACTAGTTATCGAAATCGATGAAAACAACAGCTTCCGAGGGGTTGGAACTGGGAGTGAGGGTTTCTCTAGCTAAAATCCTATTATAAGAATCCAATAGAGACGATGGTTCCTCGATCAGAGTCTCGGTTTTCATTTTATGCCCAGTTGCAAGTCACATCCCAAACCATTTCAGGGACTCTTGATCAATTCCCGCTCAGGGCATAAAAGACTAACATAGTAATATTTTTGAGTTCTGTGAGATGTTGCAAGATTTTTTAGGCATGGAATAGTTGACCAAATTATCCATCTGTTCCCGAGGCATGGTTTCATAAATTGGCCCCTTAATCCAAATGTTGCATTGCTTCAAACTGAGCAAAACACTAGTTATCGAAATCAATGATTAAATCAAATTCTGTGGCATGGCACCCATGAGTGAGGGGTGATCTAGATGAAATCCTATCCCAAGAATCCATCGGAGTCCACGATTCCTCAATCCGAGTCTCGATATTCGTTATATGCCGAGTTGCAAGTCGCATCCCAAACTGTTTCGGGGACTCTTGGTCAATTGCTCTCGAGGGCATAAAAACCTAAATGAGTAGCATTTTTGAGTTCCTTGAGATGCTGCAATATTTTTTAGGCATGGAATAGGTGACTATATTTTCCATTCTCTCCTAAGGCACGATTTCATAAATTGGACCCCTTAATCCAAATGTTGGTTTGCTTGAAACTGAGCAAAACACTAGTTCTCAAAATCAATGAGTAAAGAAACTTTCAAGGCATGGAACCCAGGAGTGAGGGGTGATTTAGTTGAAATCCTATCCCATAAATCCATCGGATTCAACGGTTCCTCAATCCGAGTCTTGGTTTTCGTTTTATTCCCAATTTCAAGTCACATCCCAAACCATTTCAGGGACTCTTGGCAATTCCTCCTCTGGGCATAAAATCCTAACGAAGCAACATTTTTTATCTCCATGAGATTTTTCATGCTTGTTTAGGCATGGAATTGATGACCACATTGTCCATGCACTCCGAAGGCATGGTTTCGTAAATTGAAACCCTAAATCCAAATGTTGCATTGCTTCTTACTGAGCAAAGCACTAGTTATCGAAATCGATGAAAAAAACAACTTCTGAGGGGTTGGAACAGGGAGTGAGGGGTGCTCTAGCTAAAATCCTATGCTAATAATCCAACAGAGATGATGATTCCTTAATCTGAGTCTCTATTTTCATTTTATTCCCAGTTACAAGTCGCATCCCAAACCATTTCAGGGACACTTGGTCAATTCTCACTCATGGCATAAAAGACTAACGGAGCAACATTTTTGATTTCAGTGAGATGATACAAGCTTGTTTAGGCATGGAATAGGTGACCAAATCATCCATCCACTCTCGAGGCATGGTTTCGTAAATTTCCCCCTTATTTCAAATGATGCATTGCTTCAAGCTGAGCAAAACACTAGTTCTCAAAATCAATGATTAAAGCAACTTCTGAGGCATGGCACCCATGAGTGAGGGGTGCTCTATATGAAATCATATCCCAGGAATCCATCGGATTTGAATATTCCTCAATCCAAGTCTCGATATTCATTATATGCCCAGTTGCAAGCTGCATCCCTAATCATTTTGGAGACTCTTGGCCAATTGCTCCCGAGGGCATAAAAACCTAATGGAGCAGCATTTTTGAGTTCCGTGAGATGCTGCAATATTGGTAAGGCATGGACTAGGTGACTATATTTTCCATCCACCCTTGAGGCACGATTTCATAACTTGAACCCCTTAATCCAAATGTTGGTTTGCTTGAAACTGAGCAAAACACTAGTTCTCGAAATCAATGAGTAAAGCAATTTCCGAAGCATTGCACCTGGGAGTGAGGGGTGATCTAGCTGAAATCCTATCCCAGGATTCCATCGGAGTCGACGGTTCCTCAATCTGAGTCTCAGTTTTATTTTTATGCTCAGTTGCAAGTCACATTCCAAACCATGTCGTGGACTCTTGGCAATTCCTCCTTCGGGCATAAAATCCTAATGGAGAAATTTTTTTGAGCTCCATGAGATTTTGCATGCTTGTTTAGGAATGGAATAGGTGACCACATTGTCCATACGCTCCCAAGGCATGGTTTCATAAATTGGACCCGTAAATCCAAATGTTACATTGCTTCTTACTAAGCAAAGCACTAGTTATCGAAATCGATGAAAAAAAAACTTCCGAGGAGTTGGAACTGGGAGTGAGGGGTGATCTAGCTAAAATCATATGCCAGGAATACAATAGAGATGACAGTTCCTCAATCAGAGTCTCGTTTTTCATTTTATTCCCAGTTGCAAATCGCATCCCAAACCATTTTGGGGACTCTTGGTCAATTCGCACTTAGGGCATAAAAGACTAACAGAGAAACATTTTTGAGTTCTGTGAGATGTTGCAAGCTTGTTTAGGAATGGAATAGGTGACCAAATTATCCATCCGCTCCTGAGGCATGGTTTCATAAATTGTCCCCTTAATCCAAATGTTGCATTGCTTCAAATTGAGCAAAACACTAGTTCTCGAAATCAATGGTTAAAGCAACTTCTGAGGCATGGCACCCGTGAGTAAGGGGTGCTCTAGATGAAATCCTATCCTAGTAATATATAGTAGTAGAAGGTTCCTTAATCCGAGTCTCGATATTAGTTATATGCCCAGTTGCAAGTCGCATCCCAAACCATTTCAGGGACTCTTGGCCAATTGCTCCCGAGGGCATAAAAAACTAACAGAGTAGCATTTTTGAGTTTCGTGAGATGCTGCAAGATTTTTTAGGCGTGGACTAGGTGACTACATTTTCCATCCTCTCTTGAGGCACGGTTTCATAAATTGGACCCCTTAATCCAAATGTTGGTTTGCTTGAAACTGAGTAAAACACTAGTTCTTGAAATCAATGAGTAAAGAAACTTCCAAGGCATGGCACCTGGGAGTGAGGGGTGGTCTAGATGAAATCCTATCCTAGGAATCTATTGGATTCGACGATTTCTCAATCCGAGTCTCGGTTTTCTTTTTATGCCCAGTTTCAAGTCGCATCCCAAATCATTTCGGGGACTCTTGGCAATTCCTCCTTCGGGCATACAAGCCTAACAGAGCAACATTTTTGAGCTCCATGAGATTTTGCATGATTGTTTAGGCATGGACTAGGCGACCACATTGTCCATCCGCTCCCGAGGCATGGTTTCGTAAATTTGACCCCTAAATCCAAATGTTATTTTTCTTATTACTGAGCAAAGCACTAGTTATCGAAATCGATGAAAAAAACAACTTTCGAGGGGTTGGAATCGGGAGTGAGGGGTGATCTAGCTAAAATCCTATGCCAAAAATCCAATAGAGGCGACGATTCCTCAATCCAAGTCTCTAGTTTCATTTTATGCCCAGTTGCAAGTCGCATCCTAAACCATTTCGGGGACTCTTGGCCAATTCCTGCTCAGGGCATAAAAGACTAATGGAGCTACATTTTTGAGTTCCGTGAGATGCTGCAAGCTTGTTTAGGCATGGACTAGGTGACCAAATTATCCATCCACTCTCGAGGCATGGTTTCATAAATTGTACCCCTTAATCCAAATGTTGCATTGCTTCAAACTGAGAAAAACACTAGTTGTTGAAATCAATGAGTAAAGCAACTTCCGAGGCATGGCACCCAGGAGTGAGGGGTGGTCTAGCTGAAATCCTATCCTAGTAATCCATCGGAGTCGACAGTTCCTCAATCCGAGTCTCGATATTCTCTTTATGCCCAGTTGCAAGACGCATCCCAAACCATTTTAGGGACTCTTGGCCAATTGCTCCCGAGGGCATAAAAACTAACTAAATTCTACATGTCTCTGTCAACTAACTACTATATCTTACTGCCTTGAAAAAACACTGCACCAATTTCAACTGCACATTAAGTTTAACAACCACTACTTCCTACATAAAAATGTGGGTTTCATTATTTTTAACCATTTCCATAACTAACTTATTCGTCAACTTGGATTGAACAAAACTAATATTTGTATAGTTCTACTCTTGTCTTGAACAAAACTAATATTTGTATAGTTCTACTCTTGTCTTGCCTTAGACATATTTCCAACTAAAGCACCCAATATTTGCAACACACCAACTAATGGTTGGATTTCTTACTCCATAGCATTGACCCTCATCTTCAATGGGCATTTCTTATAATAATTATAATTTGCACAAATCCAACAAACAACAACCTTACTACTATTTTTTTCTTAGATCCATATGATAAATTTATCGTGTCCTTAGTGTTATCACATTAATATGTCCTTAATATGTCCAAAATCAAGAGGGATATCACATTAAATTAGGTGGTTGACCACTAATATTGGTAATTGCGCCCTAGTCTAATTGTGCATCCAAAACTAAAGATATAAAAAAATTATTTAGAACTTTGATTATAGAAAAAAAAAGTTCATAAATTAGAACTAGGATGATGATGGAATACTAACTAACAACATGTTCACATGCAATTGAAGGTACAACCAAACAGGTACTTTTCATATATTTCTTCGTAGAGAGAGGAAAGCTTAGGACAAATAGAGGGAAATGCGACTACATCTAGTAGATATGATAAGAAAACAAGGACCAGAGGTGAAAAAGTCAGAATAAAATTTTGTAGACGCATGAAATGTTTTCTTGCCGAAGGAGGATCATTCTCTTATGATGATGAGAGCATAGGAGACATAGAGGTTCCACTCAGGTATAAGCATCTTGTGAAACAATGGGTACCTAAGGAACTAACTCCTATAGATGTTGACTTCGTTGTCAACAATAGGACATCGCATTGCACCATCCTCCCTGCATGGCTTGGGGATATTTTCTATGGATGGAATAATTGTAAAATACAATACAGTAACTGAATTGATGGACTATGTTGGATCGTGTTACAATTATAGCGATTGGATGCGGCTGGTCCGGTACATGCGATGTATGCAAAGATATGCACTCGCTGCAAATTATATACAACTAATAAGAAAGGATAAAATTAAGGGAGCGACTATCTATATTGATGGAAGGCCTAAGGCTTCCGGCAATATCGCAGGGTTTATAAACAACACACAACCCGGGACAACAAACAAACAACCGAATTGCATATATGAGGGATGTGAAGAGAATTGGGTAGTCCTGTGCGCAATAAAAAAGATATCTCCCGGGGAAGAGTTGTTAGTGGATTACCATTTGAATCAGATAGAAACATTAACTAATAGTCTGCAGGTTCTTATGCAACACCTCTTTAAGAAACCTCTACTTATTGCATTATATTTTTTTATTATCTTTAACATTGTTGTAAATATTATCTTTAACATTGTTTTTTTGTTATCATTAATTTTTTTTTAAATATTTGGGGGTTCTAATTATATTATAATGTGGCAGGATGATCGTGGAAAAGGGCCAACTACAGAACATGTAAATGATTATCAATTTCCACTTTCATTTTACGTTATTTTTATTATTTGCTTATATAATTGTATTGAAATAACATTGTTTTTGTTGAAATTATATGTAGTCCGCAGGCCATGTTGATCATGATTCCGCCGATGAGGAGGGGTTTTATTCATCTGTTGATCTGATGGTCTTAATAAAAAAAAAAGATCATTAAAGTGAACAAGGAACTTGCTAGCTTCTTAGATCGTCCAGATCAAACTCCCGGCGTCAAAGCAAAGATCAAGCTCCTTATGTCACAACTTAACACATACAAGGTAATAACCATAATTTAAAGTGTTTTTTTTTAATGTACTCATATGTTCAATTATGATACTTTTTTCTTTAACTTTTACATTATCTCACGAAAAAACATTTTCTTTTTTATAAATACATTTTTGGAGCCTGTTCAGCCCGGTGTTGGTAGTAGTGGTGCTACAAAGATGCTACAGAGTCCTGATGCGGGCGGTCATACAACTGCTAGAGTACTATTTACTTCTCCATCTTCCACACCTAATTTAGATAGGAGCCATGACACGCACCGCCAGACATCCACACCTCAATCAGAGTCTAGAGATAGTGGCAGAGATGAGGCTCATGGTGTTGTGGTTGACATGGTTTCATTTCCTGAAGCTAGACATGTGACAAGCACAAGGACCCTTCTGTGCACATTTTTGGTCGACGATAATGGATTTCCATTAAAACAATCAAGACTCCCAGGTAGTTTTAATTCATATTTTAATCGTTTAATGTTGTCATTCTCATACATAAATCATCTAGATTATTAATTTTAAATTAATGATCCTATCTTTTTGTGTGTAGGAAAGGACCATTTTTATAGGCACCTAGAGAGCAAGGCCTTATTGATTTTTGGGGCAACCTTACGCATGAGGTGGAATTGCCAGAATTCCAATCTCAAAAAGGAACTTATGGATTATCTTGAAGGCCTCTTTGGAGTAGACATGTTCAATAAAAAAGTGGTCACCTCTGTAGTGGGCGAATATTTAAAATATATGTGGTATGTTTATAGGCGAAGCTTGGCAAGAAATCCTAGGTATGAGCGTCCTCCCTTAATTCCAGAGAGAGAGTGGAAGGCGATCATTGATGATGCAAAAGAGAAGATTTTGAAAAAATCAGGAGAACAAATAACTGGTACACCAAGGTAAATTACAATATTTTGATTTCAATACCAGCTTTATTTTTTTTTAGATCTAAATAAAAGTGTGGTTATATATAACATACTTGAAAATTTTGATGATAGGTTGCCTGACACTTCGAAGGCAACCAAAGCAAGGATTTCCAAACATGGACAACACAAGCTAGGCTAGGGCGGCTACTCGAGGTTACAGTCACGAATTGTAAGTACCCAAACATATTAATAATATTATTTGTATCACCTTACAACTTTCAGGTAATTGCAGCCAAAAACATTAAAAAACCATACCCTTATGCAATGCAAGGCGACGACTTCAGAACTGAAACCACAGAGGAAGGCCTCCAACTTGGTTACAAGTATGGTTATAAAGCCGCGGTTGATCGTAGAAAAAGTATGGGGCACACCCCAAGATCCAATTTGTGGGATAAGGTAAATAAAAATCAATCCACATTAACCTTTCATTACTTATAAAATACGTAAATGTTTGATATCGTCCATAATTTAATGTCTTACTTTGTTTTAATCAGGGGAGTAGAACTATCAACTAAACCATTAGTACTGGACAACAAAGCGTTGACAGTGAAACATAGCCAGAAGATCATGGTGCTCCCCAACAACCCCATCCTAGTGAGGTGCAACCCCAAGATGTTCCCGTGACTGAGGCCCATGACGGTAAAATGTCTATATATTAATCATATACTTAATAATTATGTACTTATAAATTTTGACGTTTCAATGGAAGAGAATGTCATAGTTAATCCTCCTCGACCTAGAGATCAGGTGAACATGATGACAACCATTCCAACGGTGTCGACTAAAGGAACAGGTAAATAATTACATTGCAAAGTTTTTTTTTAATATTAATGAACTACTTCAATGATATTTAAAAAATGACCATATAAATTTAATATTTTTTATTTTTGTAGGTGATGCCCCCTCACAGCAGCATCCACACCATGGGTACGAGACCAGGCGTACTCGGCGTGAAAGGACTGAAACAACATCAATTGTTGAAGAGAACCCAATAAACGAAGACATGGAGATGGATGAATTACTTAAGACTTGAAAAACATAAAATAAGACTAAAAGAAATTTATGATGTCATGTAATAATTTTATAAGACAATTAGATGTACATTATATAGTTGAACATGTAATGATGCATATAATGCATTGAAATTACGGGTACTTTTTCATCTGATAATATACACAAGGCTATTTCTATGGCTTGTATATATCTGTGAATGTAATTTTGTTATACACTTAATGATAATTTCAGATTCTCTTATAAGACTTGGTATATATTGATTCAATACTCCTTGATTC
>ML811028.1:113384-144775 GCA_009831015.1 Picea engelmannii
GAAAAATGAACCCTATGGAGTATCCTTTAAGCTCTTTTCAAGCTCTATAAACATGAAAATATAGCCGAGCGACCTTGTTCTTTTCACTCTCATAAAAGTATTTGAAAAAATGTCTTATGAGCAGTAGATTATCTCTTTTTCGGTCTCATCAGACTAACTTACGAAAAAGGACATTATGGAGTTCTCTTTAAGTGTTTTTTAGACTCTCTAAAAATGAAAAACCCCTGAGTTTTCTTTCTTTGGACTCGTAAAAAAAGAATCGAAAGGCCCCTATGGGATCGAACCACTTCTTCTTAGGGTTCATTAAACATACTCCAAGGGACTCATTCGAAGGATGAGCTTAAATTACAAGCATATGTTATCCTCCTCAAGCTTGCGTAAAAATAAAAAGGCACTCGCTAGAAATGGTGGGGGGAAATTGGGAAAGAAATGTGTATATGTATCTATGTTAGTGGCAGTAAAGTCACTCTTGAACATGATACCTCCCTTCATCACTATATCCAAGTTGGGAAATCCATTTGTCTCTCGTTTGACCATCCACAAGTTCATATGTTGGGTCCTCCTTGATTTAATATTGCCAAGACAATTGTCGTGTCATTCATATGTTCAAGAGAATTCCAACCTAAACAAGCCTTCTATCGAGTCGACCATCTACAGTTATAAATTTTCTACCATGTCGACCTTCCCTGAGTTAGTTTCGAATCAATTCATACTCTGATCTACTTCAAATCTGTTACATATTTCATGTCATTTATGTGGGATACATTAAGGCCCTCCTATGATGAGTCTTTTCCTATCGAATTCAACTCATTATTCAGGAATAGGACTTAGAAATCACATTAGTACCTTGGAGCATGCATGCCTCAATGACATGTCTCTTCGCTTTCAACAGTGGGTTCACATCATTGGCCCCTGATTGGAATATTCCATCGAGTGTTCAACTTCAACTCATTCATTCACATTCATTGGATTGTACTAGAGTACCGTGAGAGTCATTGACATCAATGATGATTTCCCTCACACTTGTTAATGGTTTTCATTAATGACCGGTAATCAAGTGGTTTCTACCATGTTCGACTTCAAAACCTGAAATCACATGGATAGATTCGTACTTAGAGACGATGAAAATGAAGACCCTGGATCTCATCATATCGGTCCAGGTTGCAACAAAGTATTCATAAGTTTGTATTGACACATAGATCCACTATGTATGTTTCGTGGCTATGTCCAAATTTGAATTCTTTAAAGAGCATAGATCCACAATGTATTTCTCGTGGCTATGCTGAATCACGATGAAATGGATCCATAGTGTATGTTTAGTGGCCATGACTCACTTGACACTTATGATTAGAGTCACTTGTAGTCTGAGTATGGGAATACCTACCTTAGAAGATGGTATATTATTATGCAGATGCTTGATTGTTTGTAGGTTCCCGACTGATGCGCTCCTTTTTTTCGACACACACATTCTACAAATTATTTCAGCTGTCATAGGTTCCAACTTCATACTTTAGGGGGCATTCTGTTACACATTATTTTGGTCACCCCAGTGATCAACTGACGACATGTGCATAAGTCACTTCCATGTTCCCCGAAAACACTAAAAGATATTTTCTCCATGAGAAAAGTGGTTTACCTTTTATTCCTTAAAAACTATGATAAGGGAGATCGTCGCATCCTTCTCTATACTTGGGGTGCAATGATTCTTGATCATCACACACTGCACCAAATATGGACTACGACGTCATCGCAGGCTTCCTGTTCATAGGGTGCGACGATGCTTAAACAAGGGAAAAGCCAAAATTCACGAATGTTCTAGAAGGGAATCTTCTAGAAGATGAGGTGGCCTCCGATCAGTTTGGATCTTACTCACTTCTCTGATTTAGTGGGATCATCCTAATCTCCTCATCCATCCCTCTTTCACCCTATATAAAGAGGGATCTCTTATGGAAAATGATAAGGTTTGCAAAGGCTTGCATATGCATGAAGAGTTCTGCAATAGATTATACTTGAGATAGCTTTGCTTTAGCTCTCTAAGTCAAATGTTGGATCTTATTCATCAAAGGCATTGGAGAAAAGGTGTGTGTGTTAGACCAAAGCGCCATTGAAATGGACCTTGCAACATCAAGGCATGGGTTGTATTCTCCACTTTCCATTTTAATATAATGCAACAATACATTTCTTCATTATAAAGGTGTCTTGACTTTTATTGTATATCTCCTTGATCTTATACATATAATTCATTGGAATATATGTATATTTTTTCTCTCTCTTTGTTGGTTTGTGCTTCTTAAACAGGTTCACCATCCCACAAATCCAAATATAGAGCGACAAGGACGACACTAGCGAGGATCAAGCGTCATTTAAAAGGTATGTCACTTTCTCCGAACTAGTTTATATGACAATGAAGTCTAAGGTGAAGTTTGTATTCTGTCTTGTTTTGTTTTAGCTTCCTGTATAAGTTAGGGAGATTAGTTTGTGTCCGCACTTACCGATTTGTCTGATAACAACCATGGAGGAGCTACTATTCATGAAGAAATTTTGACTAGATTCATTAGAATGTTTGCTAGAAAGTGGGGCGATTTGTTTGCCCTTTATCTCACTCCCCATTAAGCATCAATGATGGGTGGTATTATTGTCGAAGGGAGAGAATTGGACACTATTCAATAATAAAAATTGAAAGTGCCAAAGAGACCATTGCTCAAACATGAGCAGAGGACATGGGGTTGGTTCTAGAATCTTGGGGAAGTCTTCCTTCCTAGTTCGAGATTGAAGAGAACTCACCGAGAGCAAGAGAGATCAGAGTATTGGAGTTAGATCATAGGGGCTATTCAATGTTGTAGCAGTTTGGATTCCAATGCATAATAAAGAAGCTTTACCAAATACCTTTGTAATATGCCTTCTTGAAATTCAGTGAAGAGAACAAGACTTAGCCTCCATTTTCCATGCTAGAGTTTCCCCCATGATAAATCGTTGAGTCATATAATGTGTTGATTGATTGCATAATGTTTTTGCATCTTCTGTTGATTAAAATTCCCACCATGTTTCTTTTAATTATAATAATAATGAAACAATGACATAACATAATGATTAAAAAGATATGAGTAACCTTTCCCAAAGAGGCATAGTACTCATAAAAGCAAATAAGCCCAAAGAAATAAAGTTTTAAACCTTAAGTGGACTTGCATAACTAAATATCATCTCATTTGCAAGCTAGGAACTAAATTGAGACTTAGAATGTGTGACTAAGTGATCATTAGGATATCCAAAGTAGTTTACATATCAAAAGTTTCCCAGTTAATATAGGACTAGGTTTATAGTGTTTGTAGCCAAGTGTTTCCTACCCAACTTATTAGAAGTAAATTTTATTAAACGATACTCTTTTGGTCCACCAGGTTCCATGTAGCAAGGAAATTACTTAGAGCTGACATCTTATTTCTCATATGTAAAAGAATGAATGAATGTTTATTTCAAAATTCTCAACATCGAAGCAAGTTTACTTGTCATTATAGTTCTCTGATATGTGTAACATTCATTTATAGATACATGTGCAATTTGGCAAGCTGATATGTGTAACATTCATTTATAGATACATGTGCAAGTTGGCAAGGAGCACGAGAGTTGATCTTCTTATTCTTTGATAAACTTTTTCACTTAGCTTTTACCATCTCTTAAGAGAATTAACACCTTAAATTGTAAAATGATAAACAAAACCCTAAAACCCTTGACCATGACTTAGATTTAAAAACAAGTTCCAAATTGGAATAACAAGAAAACCTCCCAACTCAATATGGAATAAACCCCTTACGATCCTTGATGGGTATTTTTTTATATTAATATGAAATACAAATTATTATATTAATAATTAAATGGAAGAAAGGTTTCACGTACGGTATCATGAACCTCCATGGCAATGTGAGCTGCTTGTATTTTGCAACTTTTAATTGCTTAAGTTAAATATTTCTAATGGTTACCACCAACTATTATAGACCAGGTTTAGAGAATTATGCTATGTATTATGTATAAGATTTTATAGCATATTTTTAATAATTATTAAATTAAATATGTTAGAAATTCGACATATTTTATCTCTTTCTTGGATGTAGAAATAAATTAGCACACTCAAAAGATAAAATAAAATACAACGTATGAGTCGATTTCAATTTAATGTTTGTCTGGTCGGTGCTTTAATGGCCGACCATATGAGAGCCACAGAGTAGATACACATCCCTACCAGAAGCCAAAGTGGTTTATAAATATCAAAATTCATTCAAAACCACTTGCAAAGAGAACTTTTTTTTGAAAAGTTCAAAGACAACTAACTCAAACGATGATTGGTTTTCAGTATCCAATAATGCTATACTGCCACTCATATATATACACAAGACTTATATATATATATATATATATATATATATATATATTGTGCATATTTAGTGTTTAAATTCAAAGTGGAGTTGACACCTGTTATTTTTAAATAATAATAATAAAAAAATTAATTAAATGTAAATGGTATATGTTGGCTCTAACTTTTTACATTTTAGGAGGAAGGGTTTACACCTCGAGAGATTTAATTTCAAGAATTAAGATGGATCTATACTAATTTATAATTTGTCAAACATATGTACAACTTATACTTTTGTTACTCTGATCTTATCTAGCTCCAATAAAACTCTCTCTTAACCTCTTAACCACAGAGATTGTTCAAGATAAGATTCTTCTACTCACATATTGATGTCCTGGATGTAGTCAAGTGGTTAATAATTCATATTGCCACATGAGGTCATGAATGATTCTAGTCAATATCTTATGTTATTTATATTGTTTAAGGTGTTACCTTGCAACACTCCCAGCCATATCACAATATAAATAGCTTCTGTAATCTTAATTGTCATCCATATCAGTGATCTCATGTTTCATTACTGACATTTAACAAAATTAGAGTGCAGTGTTATCAATATTTAAGAGTATGATTTCTTCTTAGAAGATGCTAACAAAGATTTACTGATTAGTGACTATGCAATGAAAATTAAAGAATGATTAAAGAATGAAAACGTTTCATCCAATTCCAAGAGCGAGACACCAATGATATGGTTAAATTGATGTACATTTTATAAGCTATACAAAGCTACCGAAATCGAGCGTTGTGGTTGTTTGGGTTATATTGATGGTTTAAAAAAATTGAGCATTGGTTGGCTTTGTATGCTCAAGCTTTGTATGTTTAGGTTATTTAATTATATGAGATAAAGGGTACTTGTATTAAGTTAGTTGTATAGTTTTTATATTTAAGAAGATTAACAATGTGGTTGAATATTTAATGGGGAGAAACAAACTTTGTGATTGTCAAATAGAAAGCCTCATAAATTTTGTATGTTTAGGTTATTTAATTATATGAGATAAAGGGTACTTGTATTAAGTTAGTTGTATAGTTTTTATATTTAAGAAGATTAACAATGTGGTTGAATATTTAATGGGGAGAAACAAACTTTGTGATTGTCAAATAGAAAGCCTCATAAATTGATTGAACTGGGACACTATCAACACTAATTTACGAGAGAATAATTATGTGATGGACCTACAAGTTGGATGCCTTGTGGGAGTTGGTCTTGAGTTAAAGTACAAGCATGCCATTCTTGTAATAACATGTGTTTTTTTGTACTTGTGTAATTCCATGATTAAATTGATATATGAAATGTTGTTGGATAATGTAAAGGGTAGATGATTGATCTACATGTCATTCATAGTTTTTGATAAGTTGGTCTTGTAAAGTGTGTTTATAAGTCTATAAGTCTAGTTAGACATGATTATATCACTAGAGTTGAAGATAATAAATAGGCATATTGGTGAGTATAAGATATATTGTTCTTGAAACATGTAGCCTTGGTTAATCTAGTTCTTCTTGAGATCTTCGTGAGTTGATCATGAGATTATGAGTATTGTAACATATGTACCACTTCTATGGAATGGGGTTTGATAGGGACAAGACTTATGAGGGGAGTCCAACCAAGATGTCATTTGCAGAAGTATTTGTTATGGAAGAGAAAGTTGGAAATGTAACTTTCACTTTTTGTGTGATTGACATATTATTAAGTGTGAGACTGTATTTAATATGAGGAGTTATATGCTAGGATTTGCATACATAAAAATAAATAATATGTGCTTTGTTAGTGATAAAATCTCTCACAATGTGTGGAAATTATTTCTCTTTATATAGTTGTTTGCATTATAAAGGGACTCTCCTCATAATCCAATGCATTATCAAGAGTAGAGGTTTTATTATGTTAACGTTTTTTTTTCTATAACTCATAGTGTTTAGTTCATGTGTGGATGCTTATTAATGTATTACATTAGTTTAAGAATTTCTTATTACACATTTATGTTACTATATTAGCTAATGCATTTTATTTTACAAGCTTATGTCTCCATTTTCAACATATATCAGAGTAGGATGATCATTACTTCATCCTAAGATACTCTATAATGGTCAACCTTAATCAAAGTATATAAGATTAATATAATATGATATAATATTTATATAAGAGTAGGGTGTTTATTTCTTCATTCAAGACATCTCTAATGATCAAGCTTGGACACATTGTACAATGTAAGTTCATCCTGTAGTCAAGGGACTCCTTTTTCAGCCATAAATTTGCTAATTTGGAAAGAGTTTATGACATAATTAGAGTTCCCTCAAGATCCAAGTTCTACGCATGGTAAGGATTGATGTGAACCATGCTTTTAAGGGTTTCCCCAATTTTGAGTCAACCCAAAAATATGTCTAGTTAATTTTAGTTAATGCAACTCTATTTGTCAACACACCATATTTATCTTCACTCTCTTCTTCTCCTTTTATTTATGGTAGAAATTAGTGGGATGCATGGGAAACATTAAAAGTCAAAGCATACTACACAAAAGATGCCTCGATAACTACTATATGACTACTTGAGATAATGTTATATGACTACTTGAGATAATGTGAGTTACAAAATTCCCACTTGGCTATACAATAAAATCAAAATAGTGCAAAATAGATAGTTGAAAAATAACTACAAATCCTAACACAATGTTTAGATATAGCACAAAAACCCAAAGTGAATTTGTTTATCAATTTGATAAAGGAGTTCAAATTTGCTTGAAAGAAGTTGAGGGTGGATATGACTCAGGTTTTCAATTGATATTTGTGAAAGAAGATCACTATGTGGGTTGTGTAAGACAACACGATGGCATTTTATGGATTTTAGTGTGTTCATTTAATTTAATCAATTATTTTAATAGTTACATGTTTAGTTGATAGTCTTATTTATTTGAGTTTAGTGGGTACACTTTTCTCTAAAAATGGGTTTTTGCATGCCACATAAATAAAAAATACTATACTGTGCTCAAATATTAAGAACTTTAACGGGCCATGTTGAAGCACTAACATAAACCACTTTGATAGGTGCTTGTGTCCATATTTTTTGTAAATTAAGGTCCAATAATGTTGTAAATTGAGCAACACATTTCAAGACCATTTTATTGTCTTTGGAAATGATATATTGAAAGAAGTTATTTGTAAATGCTTCACAATTATTATTATTTTTATTTTTTTTATTGATAAATGGGTTATATCTTTAATTGCCACCATTTTCCCACCATTGAAGCATTGATGATCTTATTGGCCTAGTCTCTATCCTACTTACAAAGACCTCTTCCCCATACCTCCTTGAGATATTTTAAAAAAACTTATTTGGAACTTTTACGTGCCCTAGAAGTTATGCAGCACGCGTATACACAGGTTGCCCAAAGGAAAGTCCCATACATGTTAATAAATGCTTAAAAAATATATTTTTTCCTAATTGAAATATCAGTTATAGATTTGGTTAGTTACCTAAATCCGTTTACCCATACTCAATCGTCTCTAACCAACTATACATGGCTTAAATATAAGCATTTGGTCCAAGGAGAAGGGTAATGATTTAGTGCATATTAGAGCAAACAATAGATTGGCTATCCTCGTCATGTTTGTAAGCCCATATACCTCCCATTGTCTGTTAGCTCTTGACCTGGAAACCCTTGTTTCCATTATTCTTTAAGCACCTTTCTATCTGACTAGGAGTTTCCCTATATCCTCCTTGAGTATGTTGGTGAATCGAAGGTCAAGACCAATCTTTATAGCAAGAGCTTGGGTGGAGGGACCCATATTGTTTTCGACAGGGAAGCGCCACAGTAGGACATGTAGACAATGTAACTACCAAACTGTCGAATCTTTATAAGAAGTTCATTTCTATGAAAATCCCTGTTCATAATATTTAAATTGTAGTTATTTCATAGATGTTGTGTAGAAGACTAGTTATATTGATTAGTCCTTTATATTTAATTGGACTAATGGGTAGTTATTAGTATAAATACCTCTCTACGTAGACTTGTATACTTGAATTTCTTGCAGGTTGCAGAGGAGACCATCGACAAAAATCGAGAAGATTATGGAATTCGGGAATGACATCGAACATAGGACTGCCGATGAGTTTATTTTTCTTCTCCTCAAGATAGTTAGTTATATCAATTGAATCAATTATAAAATATTTGTTGTATGTTATATTCAGATTCGCTATCTTTACAGTTATCGATTTTCTTCAGTAAGCCCATTATTGTAAGGGATTTTCCCCAAAAGAAGAACTAGTGACCATACTTGGGAAATTAGAACTGGTGATCGTACTTGGGACTTTCACCATGGTGGCCCTGTTTCTGGGATTTTTTGTTTTGTTTGCTTGATTCAATTGTTGTTTCTTTTGTTTCAGACTTCCATCTGCCACTTAGATTAGTAACTTGTGATTTCCCGAGTCTTTCTTTATTCACTTGAGCATGTGGCTTTCCTCTTCACTTCGTTTTTTGGGATTTTTGAGGTAGATATGCGTTGTAAAGTTATAACAGTCACATACATACGCGGTCTACTATGAGCACAAACATGTACATATTTCTAGAAAGGGTGTTTTCAAATATTTTCTATTTTTAAGGTGTTGGGCTAAGTGTTTGGGGTCTCTCATGGGACTTTAAGACTTTGTGTGTGTTTCTTTCTGAGTTCACTTTTTTTTTTTTTTTATAAAGAAAAAAAAAATTGTTTTTTTGCATTCCTTTGTGGATCATTTTTAAGTTTGTAGGGGTGTTTTGAGAAGTTGTTTTTCGGGATGTTTCTTGTCGAGAGTAGATTTTATTGTTGTTCTTAATAAATCTTTATAGCTTTGGGTGCTTGTTTGCCTCCTTTTGTTTTTTCTTGCTAGCCTTGAGAAGAAAGTTTGTTTTAAATTCTCCTATTTCTTTTTACCTCTTAAACAAGAAAAAAACAAAATATTTTTAGGAAGTATACTTTTGTATTCCTTTTCATTCCTTGCCATTTTCTTGTTGAAAAAGAAAACTTCCTGAAATGCACTTTCTTTCTTTTTAGTGTTTTTAGGTTTCAAATTACATTTTGAAATCTTGAAAGATTTTCATTTTTGAAAAAATAGTTATGGTTTTGACGAAAAGGATAATACAGTTTCTTTTCAGTTCCTTTGCATTTAAAAAATAAAAATTGTGTTAATAAGCATCCCATCTAAAAGAAAATGTTGCATTTTTGCACATCATAAAAGAAAAAGAGTTTTCTCCTTTTTCTGAAACATTTTGCACTCTTTTTTAGTGAAGAACAAACATTTTCATATTATGCTCTTATAAGTGTTTTTATTTTCTTCTAAGTCTTCAAAAAACACCATTCAGTTTCATCCATTACCCATTTTGAGTAAACAACATCCCTTTTAAAATGAACACTTAATTAAAATAAGCTAGGCTTTTTCATTTTCTAGGGTAAACAAGCTAGCTTAAGTTAGGGCTTTGGATTAGGTTGGAGACATAATTCTCCAAGTCCATAAAGAAACTTAGGAGTCTGAGGTAGGGAATGCTAAAATCCAACTATCGTATAGGTGTGGCAAGAAAACTCCTCTCACACAGAATCCAAACACGAGGCCACGTGAGGAAAATCCAAGGAGATAACCCATTCAAAGATTGACTAAACATAGTGGAAAGATCATGTTTTGGGGGTTTTGTTAGTTCCCATACCTCTCTGAGAGGTGACACTTTCAAGGCTTCATGATTTGTTACCCTGGCCATACATTCGATCTCGATTGTCGATTGTTCCCCGAGACATTGACTGCGAGTTGATACCCTTAGTATTCATTCCTAGGTTTCTTAGAGGTGACTAGAGGGGGGTTTCTCGTGCTACCTGGGGTAGATGTGTGACACTTTTCAATACCCTTGGAGGGTGCCTGACGAAGCATGGGTAGTTGGACCAGGATGGGATGGTTTGTTAAGCCCTAAATCATGGCACATTACCCCTTAATTGTGTCATATTACATTAGTATTGTTATTTTATTTATGTCGGCTTGGGTCCATTAGTTGTAATTGTACCTCCTAGTCTCCTATATATACCAATGAGACCTTTTCATTTGGAATCATCTTGTATTTGTGAATTCATTGATTTATAAGGAGGTTGCCCCCTTGAAGAAGCTTATTATCTGAATTTCTCTCTTTTTCAAGGTGTGGAGTACTTATTCTAAGGTTTTTGTGCTGTTTTGATATTTGGTTCTTAACATTTGGTATCAGAGCTAGACAATCCCCGAGACTGGCTTCTTCAAAACAAGTCTTCTTGGAATTTTTCCTACAATTTTTTTTTCTGGAAGGTTTCAAGATTTTGAATTTATATGTTGTAGAGGAGACATATAGATCTAGCTTGGGTCCAAATTTCAGATATTTCTTCGTTATTATTTTGGATATACATTTTGTTCAAGTTAGGTTTTTTGACTAGTCTTGAAACTAATCTGAAACAAGTCTTCTTGGAAGTTTTTCTCCCAATTTTTTTGGCTTAGTTTCAAGTTACAAAATTTTTACAGTACGAAGGAGGAATAGTGAAGTATATTGTGTTCAATTTTCATCCCTCGATTCGATGTAATCTGAAAGTTATTCTCTAAGGAAATTAGGATTTTTGGCTCGTCCATATTTCAGTATAAAACCCATGTTCTTGGGAAAACTGTTATATCTGAAGGTATAGACCTCCAAATTGAGTGAGACTTTTTCCATTGCTTAGGGTATGGACCGAAGTGTTACTGATGCAAATTTAAAGTTCTAAAGTGAAGACAGTGACACGTGGCAGGACATATAAGTTCACTCTCCTGAAAGGGAAAAAATCATTACATCTTGGGAAAGTTATCATAAAATTCTCTTGGAGAATCCAATCTTGGTATAACATGTGGGGTTGGAAAGAAAACACATTAGACTACCTTAGACATAAATTTTAAACTCAGAAGGGCTGAAATTGCAGAGCTACAACAAAAGAAAGGTCGGCTAGCATAACGATATCCAAATCAAGGTTTTAAAATGTGCGTTTTTTTGGAAATTTGCATATCTTTTGACTAGAAGATCCAATTGGGGTGATTAGAAGAGTGGAATAAAGTGGGATAAAAGGAATATCGCATAAATTTGGGAGAATATTAGGGATTTTTAGATACAGACGTATTCCAACGTCTCTAAACGTAGGAGTTGTCATTACTTATCAGTGCTACAACCTAAGGACAATGTGGTTCTTCCATGTACCTAGAGTTTATCTGAAGGCCCCTTTCGAATGATTGCGCATTAGAAAACACTACTAAGGATTTTATCTCCCACGTACCTAACGTATATTAAGAGACCCCCTAGAATCCTAAGACCAACCGAGTAAACCATTTTTCCATCTTGTTGCTATAGTACACCGATAACAACACTCAGGGATATCACTCTCTAGTACCTGGGTAGTCGGATAGTACTACTAAGGGCATGTCCAAGCCTCCTTAGTTAGTGCCATGAGATATTGAGTCCAGTACTATTGTTGGATCCCGCACATATATCAGATAGCTATAACACCTGACACTCCCTTGTCTATGAGGACCTTTTCCTAATCCAATTAGGAATTTCTCCCTTGAAGTAATACTAGGCCAACAAGCCACCAAAAAAGGGAAATTATACACCAAATAATCCCTCAGACAATCCTACTTGGACTCTTGATGAAGGTGAAGAAATGTGCAAGGACATAGGTGATTTGGAAAAGAAGGTAGTAACACAAGATGGACTACAAAAGATGATGGATTCAACTGAAGCTAAGTTGGAAGCGATGATGGATACTAAGATGGATGTATTAAAAGGGGAGATCATGGAAGGGTTGAAAAAGTTGCTAATAGAGAAGCCAACTGAAAGTGACAATGTATCCCATGAAATTCATGATGAGGACATAAGGAAGATGAATCAAGACTGGAGAAACTCCATATTTGGGTTGAAGAACAACCACTTTCCTAAGATCGATATGAGGAAGTTTGATGATAATGATCCAATCACATGGATACTCCATATGTAGTAGTTCTTTGATCTACATGATGTGCCACACACACAAAAAGTACGAATCACATCCTTATATTTAGAACCTAATCGATTTGTGTGGTATTGATGGCTTTGTTCCCACAAATCACTTGTCACTTGGATGATTTTCATGAAAGAAATGATAGAACATTGTGAGGATACAAGGAACAATACCTTCTTCATCCAATTGATAAATCTCAAGCAAAAGGGTTAAATTGCGAAGCACATTGAGAACTTCCAAAGATTGAATATAAAGTCAATGGATATTCCAGATGAGCACCTGATTGATATCTTCATAGGATATTTAAAGGATAACATTCAACATGAGGTTCACCTTTGGGAACCCAAATCATTGGAGAATGTGTTCAAGGTGGCGAGAAATGTTGAAAGTAAAAATATGGCTATGGCTACTAGAAGGACCACCCCTAACATCTATCGAGAGAATAATGTTCCTTCTTCTAAACCACCTCAATCTACAAGGTTGACACCTCAACAATTGGAGGAAAGAAAAGAAAAAGGTTTATTCTTTAATTGTGACATCAACTACAATAAGGGACATAAGTGTGGTGAGAAGAAATTATTCTACATATATTGTGAAGAGGAAGAAGAACAAGAACCATCTCAAGATGAAGATGTAGAAGATATTTCTTCTGAAGAGATAACTCCCACCATATCATGTCATGCATTGGCTGGAATTAGCACTCCTCAAACCCTCAAGATCGAAGGATATATCAAAAAGAAAAAGGTAATAGTGCTGATTGATTCTGGTAGTACTCATAATTTCATTCAATGTAAATCAGACAAAGCTCTCAATT
Source organism: Picea engelmannii (assembly GCA_009831015.1). Classification (NCBI taxonomy): domain Eukaryota; kingdom Viridiplantae; phylum Streptophyta; class Pinopsida; order Pinales; family Pinaceae; genus Picea; species Picea engelmannii. The sequence continues at coordinate 126,593 of ML811028.1, forward strand.
GCTTTATATATCCAACACCAAAGTTTCAAGTAATGATTTCAAATGGAGGAGCTATCAATTTCTCAAGAAAATTCCAAAAGATCAATCTTACTATGGGGGAATATGTAATGAATAGTCCAATGATTTCTATACCCATGGGTGGTGTTGATGTCGTACTAGGGGTCCAATGGTTACAATCATTGGGAACAATGGATTTTAATTTTCAAGAACTTTTCATGAAATTCTCATTGGAAGGAAATGAATTTGAGTTAAGGGGTATCACAGAGAAACCCAGTAAGGTGTTAAGTTCTAATGGAATGACAAAATTATTAAAAAAGGGGCATCAGGGTGTAATTATACAACTATGCTCACTAGATGTTCAAACATCTAAGCCATCTATTCCCCTAGATCTCCAAGGGATCATTGAAAAGCATTCCAAAGTATTTGAAGATATCCCCATAGGTCTTCCACCCACTCACGATCATGATCATGCTATTCACTTAATTCCTAAGAGTATTCCTCTTAACATTAGGCCTTACAGATACCCTTATTCCCAGAAGAGTAAAATTGAGTGTATGGTTGAAGAAATGTTAGAGGTTGACATTATTATACCTAACCAAAGTTCTTACTCTACACCAATGGTAATGGTACTCAAGAAAGAGGGCTCATGGCATATGTGTCCACATTATAGAGAGCTCAACAAGATCATCATTAAAGATAATTTTTCCATTCCTTTCATTGATGAATTGTTAGATAAACTACATGGAGCAATCTACTTCACAAAGTTGGATCTCCATTTAGGCTTTCATCAAATTAGAATGAAGGAAGAAGATATCCCAAAAAGAACATTCAAAACTCATGAAGGCGATTATGAATTTTTGGTCACACCTTTTGGCCTTACGAATGCACCTTCCACATTCCAAGGGTTGATGAATTCCATTTTCAATCCCTTCCTTCGAAAATCTATGTTAGTATTTTTTGATGATATACTAATCTATATAAATTCTTGGGAAGATCATGTTCGACATGTTGACATGGTGCTACAACTACTAAAGGAGCAAAAACTATATTCCAAACCGTCCAAATGTTTCTTTGGGGTGAAGGAGGTATAGTATTTGGGTCATATTGTATCTGATGAAGGTGTCAAGGTAGACCCTGACAAGATTAAAGCCATGATGGTCTGGACTATTCCCAAAACATTGAAGAATATTAGAGGATTTTTGGATTTGACAAGTTACTACTGTAAGTTTGTTCAGAACTATGGAAGAATAACAACACCTTTAACTGCATTAACTAAGAAGGATGCATTTTCGTGGACTCCAGAGGAAACTCAAGATTTTGAACAACTTAGAGAGGCAATGTGCAAATCTCCTGTCTTGACCACACCAAAATTCACAAAAACCTTTATTGTGGAATGTGATGCCTCGGGAAATGGAATTGGTGTTGTTCTAATGCAAGAAGGAAGGCCCATTGCTTTTGAAAGTCGGCCACTCAAGGGAAATGACCTACACAAACACATTTATGAGAAGGAAATGATGGGAATACTACATGCATTGAAGTAATGGCGCCCTTACCTAATAGGTAGGAACTTCACGATAAAAAAAATCATGACAATCTTAAATACTTCTTGAAACAAAGACTGTCTTCAGAAGAACAACAAAAATGGGTGACCAAGATGTTGGGTTATGAATTTGAAATCATCTACAAAAAAGGGAAGCAAAATGTTGTGGCAGATGCACTTTCAAGAAATGATGAAGATGTTGAGGCATTTCTATGTCTCGTCTCTATCATCCAACTTGATTGGATAATAGAAGCAAGGGATGAATGGAAGAATGAAAAAGAAGTGTGGACTCTCATTCAAAGGTTGCAACATAATTCCAGTGCATCCGATACATTTACATGGAAAAATGATTCACTATGGTACAAAGATCACTTATATTTATGTAAGAAATCCCAACTCAAACAAAAGGTACTTTTGGAATTGCACACCTCTCTGGTAGGAGGGCACTCAAGATTTTTGAAAACCTATCACATGGTCAAGAGGGAATTTTTTTGGGATGGACTTAAAACTGAGGTTCAAAGGTTTGTGGTAGAATGTTTGGTTTTCCAACAAAATAAGGTGGAAACAATTAACACCCCGTGTATTTTACAACCATTAGCCATTACAAGTCAACGCTGGGAGGAGGTTTCCACGGATTTCATCACAGGGTTACCGAAGTCTGAAGGAAAGAGTGTCATCATGGTGATTGTTGATAGACTTACCAAGTACACACACTTTTTTGCACTCTCTCATCCTTTCAAATCCACTACACTTGCTATCGTATTCATGGAGACAATTCAAAAGCTACATGGAAGCCCAAAGATTATTGTAAGTGATAGAGATCCCATCTTCACTGGACATTTTTGGACATAAATATTTTCTTGTCTGGGTAATCAATTGGCTCATAGCTCATCTTATCATCCTCAATTTGATGGAAAAACTGAGATAGTGAACAAATGTATGGAAGGATACCTTCGTTGCTTTGTATGTGATAAACACACTCAATGGTTCAAGTGGTTACCCTTGGCAAAATGGTGGTATAACACTTCCTTTCATACTGCAACAAAAATGACACCATTTATGGCGCTTTATGGATATCACCCACCATCCATCACTTCTTCTCTAAAATAAAAATCTAAGGTTCAAGCAGTGGAAGAAAAATCTAAGGTTTTTTTAATTTTTTGTTTTGAATATTTTCAGATAGCACACTCGAATTTTACCATAAACTCAAATTCATTTCATTTTTTTAATGGAATGTTTTTAGATACAAATTCATTTCCTTTTTTTAATGGAATGTTTTTAGATAGATGAAAGTGGAATTTTACCCTAAACTCACATTCAAATTCATTTCATTTTTTTAATGGAATATTTTTAGATAATGGATCAAAGTGGAATTTTTCCTTAAAATCAAATTCACATTAATTTTTTAATTTTTAATTTTTAATTTCTTTGGAATTTTATGAGAAACTCTTATTTATTTTTTAACTCAAAATAAAATGTTTTCCACCTTAAAATCAAATTCACATTAATTTTTTTTTTTTTTTTGGAATTTTATTAAAAACTCATTCATTTACTCAAAATAGAATGTTTTCTGGTAAGAAAATCAATTTTTTTTTTTTCATTTTTTATTTTGAATATTTTTAGATAGTGGATCAAAGTGGAATTTTACCATAAACTCAAGTTCATTTCATTTTTTTAATGGAATGTTTTTAGATACAAATTCATTTCATTTTTTTAATGGAATGTTTTTAGATAATGAATCAAAGTGGAAATTTACCCGAAATTCAAATTCATTTCATTTTTTTAATGGAATATTTTTGGATAGTGGATCAAAGTGGAATTTTACCTTAAAATCAAATTCACATTAAAAAATCAAATTCACTTTGAAATTTTATCTTAAAATTAAATTCGCTTTTTTTTTTTCAGTAAAATCAAATTCATTTTTTTTTAATGAGATGTTTTTATAGTGGATCAGAGTGAAATTTAATTTTACCTAAATCCCAATGGAATTTTACTTAAATCAAATTCACACTTTTTTTAATGGAATGTTTCAGAGTGGAATTTTACCTTAAAACTAATTTCACACATTTTTAATGGGATTTTTTGGGATAATTTATCAGAGTGGAATTTTTTTGTAAGTTAGAAAAGTTGTATTATCTATTATGAAAATTTACATACAAACTTAAGGTCCATTAGATCTTTACATACAAACTTAAGGTCCATTGATCACAACATAATTTCAGACTTTCTCAAAGGGTCAAAAAACAAGATGGCCTTGGATGCTTCAGTTTGTCCTACAAAATCTATATTGTACATCAGATTAGCTATTATACTAAGAAAAAAAACAACTACATTGAAATCAAAACGGTACTAGGAACTAAGACTATTACTAAACTTGAGGCAGGACTTGATCATGTGGTGGTGAAGGTTGGCTACCCATCGGTAGTCGTATATGGATGCAAAACAAGACGACATCATGTGCAGACATAGCAGGAACTGAAATTCGGAGGTCCGAGCTTGCATGTAGAGCCGCGAGCCACGAGACACGCATGTTGAATTGCTTGATGTTGTGATTTACATATGCCACCTTGTTGCACGTACCAAAGACCAATTGCAGAACCATATCAATATAATTCGTGATGATCGAAGCTTGAGGCTCTTCTATATCAACACGAATGGAATTGGCATGAGGAAAATCACCTTGAGACTCCAGAGGAAACTCAAGATTTTGAACAACTTAAAGATGAAATGTGTAAATCTCATGTCTTGACCACACCAGACTTCTCAAAAACCTTTATTGTGGAATGTGATGCCTCGGGAAATGACATTGGTGTTGTTCTAATGCAAGAAGGAAGGCCCCTTGCTTTTGAAAGTCGGTCACTCAAGGGAAAGGACTTACACAAACAAATTTATGAGAATGAAATGATGGGAATACTACATACATTGAAGTAATGGAACCCTTATCTAATAGGTAGGAACTTCAAGGTAAAAAATTCATGACAATCTTAAATACTTCTTGAAACAAAGAATATCTTCAGAAAAGCAACAACAATGGGTGACCAAGATGTCGGTTTATGACTTTGAAATCATCTACAAAAAAGGGAAGAAAAATGTTGTGGCAAATGCACTCTCAAGAAAGGATGAAGATGTTGAGGCATTTCTCTGTCTCGTCTCTATCATCCAACTTGATTGGATAACAAAAGCAAGGGATACATGGAAGAATGAAAAAGAAGTGTGGACTCTCATTCAGAGGTTGCAACAGGATTCCAGTGCATCTGATACATTTACATGGAAAAATGATTCACTATGGTACAAAGATAGCTTATATTTATGTAAGAACTCCCAACTCAAACAAAATGTACTTTTGGAATTGCACACCTCTTCGGTAGGAGGGCACTCAAGATTTTTGAAAACCTATCACACGGTCAAGAGGAATTTTTTTTGGGATGGCCTTAAAACTGATGTTCAAAGGTTTGTGGTGGAATGTTTGGTTTTCTAAGAAAATGAGGTGGAAACAATTAAGACCCTAGGTATTTTACAACCATTATCCATTCCAAGTCAGCGCTGGGACGAGGTTTTCATGGATTTAATAACAAGGTTACCGAAGTTTGAAGGAAAGAGTGTCATCATGGTGATTGTTGATAGACTTACCAAGTACGCACACTTTTTTGCACTCTCTCATCCTTTCAAATCCACTATAGTTGCTACCGCATTCATGCAGACAGTTCAAAAGCTACATTGAAGCCCAAAGATTATTGTAAGTGATAGAGATACCATCTTCACTGGACATTTTTGGACATAATTATTTTCTTATTTGGGTACTCAATTGGCTCATAGCTCATCTTATCATCCTCAATTTGATGGAAAAACTGAGATAGTGAACAAATGTGTGGAAGGATACCTTCGTTGCTTTGTATCTGATAAACAAACACAATGGTTCAAGTGATTACCCTTGGCAAAATGGTGGTATACCACTTCCTTTCATACTGCAACAAAAATGACTCCATTTATGGCACTTTATGTATATCACCCACCATCCATCACTTCTTCTCTAAAAGAAAAATATATGATTCAAGCACTGGAAGCAAATTCTAAGGTTTTTTTCATTTATATTTTGAATATTTTCAGATAGCACAGTGGAATTTTACCATAAACTCAAATTCATTTCATTTTTTTAATGGAATGTTTTTAGATAGTGGATCAAAGTGGAATTTTACCCTAAACTCAAATTCAAATTCAAATTCATTTCATTTTTTAATGGAATATTTTTAGATAGTGAATCAAAGTGGGAGTTTTCCTTAAAATCAAATTCACATTAATTTTTTTTTTTTGGGGGGAATTTTATAAACTCTTATTCATTCTTTTCATTTAATGTTTTCCATTTCATTTTTTTAATGAAATGTTTTTAGATAGTGGATCAAAGTGGAATTTTACCTTAAAATCAAATTCACATTAATTTTTTAATTTTTTTTTTTTTTTTAGAATTTTATTAAAAACTCTTATTCATTTATTCAAAATAGAGTGTTTTCTGGTAAGATTTTTTTTTTTTTTTTGAATATTTTCAGATAGCAGAGTGGAATTTTATCCTAGACTCAAATTTATTTCATTTTTTTAATGGAATGTTTTTAGATACAAATTCATTTATTTTTTTAATGAAATGTTTTTAGATAGTGGATCAAAGTGGAATTTTACCCTGAACTCAAATTCATTTCATTTTTTAATGGGATATTTTTAGATAGTGGATCAAAATGGAATTTTACCTTAAAATCAAATTCTCATTAAAAAAAATCAAATTCACTTTGAAATTTTACCTCAAAATCAAATTCACTTTTTTCATAAAATCAAATTCATTTTTTAATGAGATGTTTTTATAGTGTATTAGAGTGGAATTTAATTTTACCTAAATCCCAATGAAATTTTATCTAAATCAAATTCACACTTTTTTTAATGGAATGTTTTAGAGTGGAATTTTACCTTAAAATCAATTTCACACATTTTTTAATAAAAAAAAATTGAATAGTTTATCAGAGCGAAATTTTTTGAAATTAGAAAAATTACATTCATTCATCACAACATAATTTCAGACTTCCCCAAAAGGTCAAAAAATAAGACAGCCTTGGATGCTTCAGTTTATCCTATAAAATCTATATTGTCAAGAAAACTAGCTATTATACTAAAAACAGTAATAAGAACTAAGACTATTAGTAATATTGAGGCATAACTAGATCATGTGGTGGAAAGAACCAAGCATAAATGAAACCATGGTTTGGAATTTCCTCCCCAACATACAAGGCGAATCGTGTAAAGTAAATTCCACTGTAAATATAGTTCGGGCAGAGTAATTGTCTATTGCATCTGAAATACCAATGCTCTGATGCCCGGGGATCTTCCCATGCTTCGAGTGAGTGGGGTCATTAATATCCGAACGCATGATGAGACAAGGAACCTTTTCCCTATATGCTTGTGGATTACCGTGCCTCTAGGTGGCAATACGACGATCCATGTGATGCACGGGTGACTTAAATGGATGACACCCCATCCGGGGTATCAAAGTGGAATTTTACCAGGAGCTCAAATTCACCATTCACCATTTTTTATGGAATGGTTTTAGGCACTATATCATAGTGGAATTTTATTTAAACTCAAATTTATTAAAATAAATAAATATATATATTTATAAATTTATATGTTTATTGATTATATATATATATTAATTTTTTATATATTTATTAAATTTAAATTCACTTAAAAATATTATATTTATATATTTATTAATTTTTTTAAATTTATATGTTTATTAATAGTGTTATATTTTTTTGTATATGTCTTCAATGGTGTCACTCTTTCCCTGGTGCATGGGGGCTAGGGTTTAACCCTGGTTGCTCGCGGCCTCTGCGCGAGCCGGACTTGCAACCCACTTCATTCTTCTTCGCCTACAATGGTCGCGATTGCGTCCCTCTCTACATGTGCCCTAGGCAGTGGGGCTTTTCCCTCTTGCTCGATGTCTAGACGAGTTTCTGCTTCAAAGTTTGGGGATTATTTCCGTGAGGTTGTTCAACATAGCTATGCTCTTTCTTCTTCATCTCTTATGGTTCAGGAATCCCCTCCCATTATCATTCCCATGGGTCAAGATGTTGAGGAGGAGGAAGAATACTACAGATCTGTAAGTTTGGTTGGATCTTGATTACTTGGATTCTTATTATGCAACATCTAGCTTTCATCCATCCTTCTACTAAAGTATTCTTCATTGTTGAGTTCGACATTGAGGAATATTGTGATATGATTGTCAACTCAGGTCAGTGCTTTTGGGGCAACTCAGGTTTGTGCATGAAACCCTGGACTCTTTCTTTCAATCTAACTACTAACATTCTCTCCTCAACTCCTGTTTGGGTGAGGCGTCCCAACCTTCCTTTGCATTTCTAGGGTTTACCTTCGCTTGAAGCCATTGGTGTGACATTGGGAAGGTTCCACTATGAAATTCATGAAACTTAAAGGCACAACACCTCCACTTTTTCTCGTATCTGTGTGGAAATGGACTTTAGTAAAGGATTCCCAACCGAAGTTATTCTTACTGGTAAAAGTTATTCTTGGTCTCATAAACTAGATTATGAGAGAGTTTCCTTGTGTTGTAGATCTTGTTTTGAAACAAGAGACCTTGCAACCCATTGTCCCAAAGGGCCCAAGAAGAACCGAAAGCCTCAAAAATCCACTTGGTGGGTTGGATCGATTGACGACCATCAAGTTATCTTGAAGCCCCCTCAAGCCAGTGAAAAGATGTCTCAACCAGTTCTTCCTCCACAACCATCTTCGCTATCGCTATTCACAAGTCCAGAATCCAATTGGAAGTCGGAGAAAGAGGCATCTTCCCCTTAGGTTTTAGATGTGGGACCTTGATTCCAATATTCTCCTCAACCATCAACTTGCTAGGAAGATGAGGCTAATGATGTTGGGGTATTGGATGAAGAAAAAATAGAAGCTCCATATCAAGACAATCTAGGAAATACACACCTCACAAGTACCTCAACATATGAAAATGAAGGCTGGACAATAGTAAGAAAGAAGAATAAATCACATGACACATCTCAACCAATGGTAATGCGAAGTCAGGCCCGTAAGTTAGCCAAATCGGTGAGCTCCCCCCCATCAGGTTAACTTCATTTTTATCCTCAGAGTTTTTTTCTAAATGTATTCAGTGAGGTTGTTTTATGTGAAGTTTTCGTTTGAGTATTTGAAACAATCATTTGTAGCTTGTAATAATGATTTAATTGAGGTCCTGGATTGGCCTGAATTTTGAAGAACTTTGTAACTTCTCAGCGGTTTTGACTGCGCCTTTTTGATAATACAAATTTCCCAATTGCTATTAAGAAAAAAATAGTGTTTAATTTTTTAAAATCAACTTAAAGTTTTTTTTGTTTTTTGAGAAGCAGGTTCTATTTATATTAACATAATAACATAATACCAAAATTTTATGTTGGTGGATTTTTGTAGCCTACCAAAAAGGGAAACCAACCCACAAAGAACTTCATAATCTTTATTAAACTCAAATTTACCAAAATAAAGAGGTTAAATTTATATACTCATTAAACTTAAATTTACCTCAAAAAATTAAATTTATATGCTTATTAATTTTTAGGCATATTAATTAAATTTTTAGGTTTGTTTTAATGGAATGTTTATTAATTTTATTAATTTTTAGGCATATTAATTAAAAAAAATTAGGCTTGTTTTAATGGAATGTTTTTGGATAGTGGATTAATGTGGAATTTTACCAAATTCACCATTTTTTATGGAATGGTTTTAGATAGTGGATCAAAACAATGGAATGTTTTTGGATAGTGGATCAACGTGGAATTTTACCAAATTCATCATTTTTTATGGAATGGTTTTAGATAGTGGATCATAGTGGAATTTTACCTTAAATTCAAATTCATTAATTTTTTTTATATACTTATAAATTCAAATTTACCTTAAAAAATAAATTTATATGCTTATTGATTTAAAAAATAATAATTATACATTTATTATTTTTTTATATATTTATTAAACTCAAATCCACTTAAAAAAAATTAAATTTATACATTTATTATTTTTTAAAAATTTATATGTTTATTAATAGTGTTAAATTTTTTGAAATCAACTTAAGGTTTTTCTAGTTTTTTGGGAAGCAAGTTCTATTTATATTAGCATAATACAAAAAGTTTATGTTGATGGCTATTTGTAGCCTACCAAAAAGGGAAACCAGATCACAAAGAACTTTTGTAATGCCAAACATAGAGTATCAAAGTTTTCATGTCTATGCCTAATTAACTAATATAGGTTTTGGACCTCATGTAAACTAAAACAACAAATAGAGGCCAGTAATACCAACAACAATATGACATGACTACATGATTGCATTGAGTGATAAAATAGGAAGATCACAGAGGGAAACAATAGAGACTTATCAATCTTTGCATGAGGAGCTTGGGTGCTTGGGTGCATGAGGACCATGGGTGGCCTTGTCGATATCCGGTTCAACATCCTCATCGATAATCACTGGATTGGAGGAGGTTCCCTGAGAATGTTGAGTGTAGTCCCTACCATTGCCCTATTTTTTTTCCACCTCAATTATGATACCAAAGACCAACCTGTAGACAACTCCAATTTTTTCCTTAAATAACATGAATCGGTCCAACAACTCCTTGTACTTGGCTCCCCGCTTCTTGAGCATTTGGGTTATTAGGGCGTTGGTTAGCCAATAATGCCCGGTAACCCTGGAAACCTTGGTGTCTTTTCTCCTTGAGAAATCAAAGTCATAGTACCAATCCACAAAATCCTTTTCTATCTTTTCATTTTCCATCTACTTCCTCTTTTGTAGGACAATTTCCTCTAGAGCACCAACCTCCTCTTTGATATCAATTGAAAATTTCTAGTAGAATGTCTTCTCTAGTCTCTTGGATCCCCTTTCAACTATGGTTATGAGAGGTGTGGTGGCTCGACTCAAGAAATTTCTAAGAAACTTCTAATTCCTTCCCCATTGACTCTTCGATCTGGAATCTGGAACCTCCATGTCAGCAAAGTCCCCCATGTCACCCGAAAGACTTGAATTCCATTTTATGTGAGAACCAAATGTTCCCAAAACAAGAAACTGTACCAAACACTGTTGTTGAAGATTATTGTGAGGACCACGAAAGGGATACCACAAAAATCCCCAACCTAACATATGGACTAGGGAACAAGACACCAACGAGCATTCTAGGAAAACCAAACCACCTACCTCACCTTCAAGCTTGACTAAAGCCAACCCACCAAGTCTCCTCTGAAAAAATCCTAATCCCTCAAGTTAAGACAATAATGGATGCCCAATGCGACACAACAAAGGGTAACTACCCTACCCAACCAACCCCGTGGGGGAAACACAACCACAATCAAACAAGAAACCCAACCAATCTTTCCATCCACACCCTCGAAATCTTCTGAAATAGTTAGAGTAAGAATTCCCCACATGAGAAGGAAAAACAATCCCTAGGTCTCATCAAATACCGTATAATGTTGAATTCACACACTATCAACTTGACTGGACTTTGCGAGATAGATAAAGCACAAGCCTCATCTCGTTGTCATGATAGTTTGTGTTCCCATCAACCTAACACATTGCCAAAACTGCAATGCCTTGGAGGAGCCATAAACCTAGAACCTGCCTCCTCGTCCTTGCTCCACCAAGCTCTCCCTCTGCACCGGGTGCAATGAAACTAAGTTGCACCCTCGTACAAAGTTGGTCTTGTCACCCATTCGCATAAAACACCAATTAACTTAATGTAAATCAACTTAAAGTTAAAACTAAAATAAAGTGCATTTACTTTTTATAATTTTGAAAAAAATTATGTATAATTTTTTATTTTATACTTTATATTGTAAAAAAAACACTTAGAACCTCTCATTCAAATTGAATTTTGTTTTTTTTAAACCCAAACATAATTAGTATGTGAAAAAATCAATATAATTGAAGAATAATTTCAATTAAAAATCAAGAAAACAGTTAAAAAAATAAAAATATAAAAATTTGACATTGCCAAAAATTTATAAAAAAATAAAAATGATAGACAAATAAATAAATTTATATTTCCTAATTATTTAAAAACATACAAATTTTACATGTCAAAAATTTATAAAAAATAAAAGATAAATAATGTAATATTTTTAAAAATTATTTTCTTAAAAATGACAAAATTTATTATAATTTAATTGTTAATAGACAATGAGAGAAAATGCAAGTTGACTCATCACCATGATTCAAGAAATCATAATTAGCTAATTATTTGAGAATGTAAGGTTGATTCATCAACATTATTGAAGGAAAACAAACTCTTAACAAATCAAAAATAATTTCAAGTCTTACTCCAAAACTTAATAATATTCCTAAAAAGGCCAATATCCCTTCTCTTATGACTAAAACTATTTCCAATAAAAATCATGTACCTTTTAATAACATTTAACCTTAATTCATACATAATATCAAATACTACCTTCTTTTTAATTTCATATTTATTTTTTATTTATTTATTTATTTCCTTAGAAAAAAAAAATTATATTCATATGGAATATACATGTTACAGTCCAAAGAAAATGGCCTTTAACAAGCCCACTATAGTAGCTATATGAAAAGAAAGAGTCAAAAAATCATCCCTTGTGTCCTACCTTCTTCATTACATATCTTGTTCAAAGATTTACCTTTCTAGAAATATAAGCATACATTAACCGCAAAAACCAATGCCAATGTCCATTTCAAAAGTGGAAATCCATTGCTTCTGTCTCTTTGCCATCAATGTATGCATAGAATATGAAGGCTCAAGTAGGAAGGAGAAACACCTCTTTAGATATTTCATCAGCCTTGCCATTTAGTTCCCTTAGAACATGATGAAAATTCAGTGACTCAAAAGACTGGAAGGCTAAATTGATATCTCTCAGAATGGGGGAAAGTCTAACGTCATGAAATTCAATTTTCTTCCTGGCTTAATCAACAACCAACCTTTAATCACCCAATACTTGAAGCACTTGAAGATTCCTCGTGCCCTTTGCTTTTTTCGTTTCAAGGAGGGTCTAGAAGGCAAGTAATCCAACCCTGTTGTTTGAGCCAGTTCCTGGGCCATATCTGTTAAACATATAATGAGTATGATTGAGATAAAGCACAATGCCAAACACCACACTTTGTTGGGTTTCCTTGACTTGCCCCATCAAAATACCCCTCCAAGCTTTCCTTGTTCCAATCAGACTTAGTGTCCATATATTCCTTGATCAACTTCATTACCCGAGCTGCATATGGACAAAATATAAATAAGTGAGAATTGGATTATGAGTTTTCTTTACAAAGTGTGCGACGATTTGGTCCACACCACCCCCTCTTTACACAGTTGTCCCATGTGAGTAATTCATTATTTAAGTCCAGAAAAAGAGTAATTTTAGCCTTCTGACCTACCCAAAGATATTGGAAATTGAGCTTTCGAATCTTTATGAGTACCCCTTTGGGAATGGATGCAATGGAATTCCAGTAAATTGGAACACTTTACAGGACTGCCTTGAGGAGGACCAGTCTTCCACCCCTAGATAAGATCAATTTGTTTACCCATACTGAGATCCTTGCTTCTATTTTCTTGATTAGCCAACCCCAATATTTTTTTGTGTAGCAGTCAAGTTTAAGGAAAAATCCAAGGTACTTGAAGCCGACGTCCATGGATTTTGTAGGGGTAGGAATGATATTAGAAAAGGAACCAATTTCTTCTTCAGGGCATTTGTGAAAGATGGAGCAAGATTTTTCCAAGTTGATAACCATACCAGTTGCCACACAAAACAAATCCAGGATTTGTTTGAGGGTAGAGAGGTCTCTACGCAATCCTTGAGCATAGAAAAAAATATCATCCACGGACAACATATGTGAGACTATTTCTCTCTCTGAAACCTGAACCCCTCTTATCCTTCCATTACATATGGATTCCTTTAAAAATCTACTTTGAGCTTCAACAATGATAAAAAAAGAGAAAGGGAGAGAGGGCAGCCCTGTCTAATCCCTTTCGAGGCTTTAAAGAATCGAGAGGGAGATCCAGTAATTAAGACTGCAAGCGAGACACTTTGTAAACATCCCATGATCCAATTTATGGTTTTCAATTTCATTCTCATCTACAAGAGAACCAATTGGAGGATCGTCCAATTAACTTAGATGCGCTTTGGATAGATCTAATTTTAGAATGGCCACTTTTTGCTTCTTGATTTTTACCGAATGGAGAACCTCTTGGGAAATCACCATTGCATCATGATTTGTTTGTTCTATAGAAATACAAATTGTTCCTCACTAATGATCTCACTTAGTAAATGTTTTAGGCGCCTTGCAATGATCTTAGAAATGATTTTGTAGGTAACATTCCAACACAATATGGGCATGTACTTCTCGAAAGAAGTTTCATCTTGCATTTTTGGAATTAGATAAAGAAAGGTTGTGTTGATAGAATCGATAACTTTCTCGTTTCTTTGAGATTCTTTGACTATTAGCAACAGATCCTCCTTGACTATTTCATAGAATGCCTTACAAAATTCCATTGTAAATCCATCTGGGCCTAGGCTCTTCCCATTTTGCATTGAGAAGAGATTGGCCTAGACCTCTTCCTCTGAGAAAACCTCCTCCAAGGCTTGGTTCATCTCTTCGGAGAAAGCCATTGGGAATTTTGAAACAACCTTCAAAATTTCCTGAATGGGACATCCGTCAGGATATTTAAAGAGGGAATCAAAGTAACAGGCTCTAGCTCCATCCTTATCCTGGAAAGATCGCACCATATTTCCTTCATTGTTTTTTATTTCCCAGATAGAGTTTAAATTCCTCCCGAAGTTGGAAAACTAGCGGAAATACTTTGTGTTATTATCCCCGAATTTTAACCACAATGCCCTACTTTTGAGGCACTAGGGTTGCTCTTCTTTTACCAACCATTCATTTGTAAGTGCCTCTAGGTCTTTTAGTTCCTTCAGTTGATTTGGGTCTACAGGAACTTCATCAATCCATTTGAAAAGATTTGATAATCTTTCTTCTGTGTCCCTTATATTTCTGAGCCTACGCACCTTCCAGGTCAGCACTCACTATTTTATGGCTTTCTTCACTCTTCTTAGGTTTGCAACAAATTGGACCATTAAGGGCTCCAGATCCGTGGGTCTTAACTTTTTCCATTTAGTTTTGACTAGATTCGAGAAATATTGCTCTTCAAACCACACTTGGCTAATTTTTAGCGAGGAAGGAGGCACTTCCAGGCCGTAGCTCCAATGGACGAGGATTGGATGATGATCAGAGATTCCACCCTATCCCACCGAGGATTTAATACAAATACATGTCTCCAATAAGGCTTCTGAGACCAAAAACCTGTAAAATATTTTTGCTACCGCCTTCTTCCCAACCCTGAAATTTCACCACGTTGGGGTTATCTTTACTGGTTCCACATCCACTAAATGAAGTTCTTCAATAAGAGACAGAAAAAATCCATCAAGATGATCTTCCTTTGGTTTTTCACCCCATACTTCACATAAATAAAGAGAGAAGTTAAGGTCTCCTCCTACCACCAGGAGGGGGTTGCGGAAGGCACCTGCAGATTTTAAATCTTCCCAGAAAGGAACCCTATCAACATAGGGTCTGTATATATTTACCACTAAAAAATCATAATCACTATCTTTAAACCTGAAATTCATAGATAAGTTCAATCGAAAAAAAGGAGGACGATAAGGATTTGAAATCAGGACTCCAACCGATCAATGAACCCCCACACATCCCATCAAATTTGATAGAACAAAAGGACCGGTTTTTGAGCTAAGAAGAAAAAATCTCCCTATCCTTCTCTCCAAAACACATCATATCCTCGATCATGATGACATCTAGCTTTAGGATCAGAAGAACCCTTTTGAGGGACAATTTTTTTTTTTTGGGGGGGGGGCAACCCTCTCATGTTAAAAGAAAGCAGAATCATCGAGCCGTAGGTTTCAGGGAATTCCATGCTCTAAGGTCCCTGTCTATAGAAGCATGTTTTCCTTTCTTGATTTCGGAAACGACCTTTCCCCGAGCCTTGTGGAAGTGGGATTTCCTTCCCATTGGGTTCGAATGAGGGGGGTCCAGTGCCAACCCTCCTTTGGAAGGAATACCTTCCTTAACTTGTCTTCCTTTAGAGCGTAGTTCATACCTAAGGACCAAGGGGGAAGATAAGGTGACGAAGAAGAGGGAAAGCCAATCGCAGATGGAGGAGGAACCAAGGCCTGTTCTGATGGACCAGGATTAGGGGAAATGGGGGGTGCTACTTCATAGGAAGAGCGAGCGATGGGTGGAGTGGAAAGAGGGGAGAGGGATGGGAAAGGGGAAGATCTCACCCCTACAGGATCAGGGACAATGGGGAAAGGATGAGAGACAGGGTTCTTCGCTGACATATGAGAATCAAACGTGGAAGGTTCAAATTGAAAAGATTGAGAGACTACTGTGGGAGAGGGCATGGAAAGAGGGTCTCCAGGAGGAAGTTAACAAGGGACCAAGTGAGGAAGTCTATCATCCAGGCTGATGGAAACATAGGTTAAATAAACCGAAGAAGGATCTTGTGAAGGGGAAACAAAGGAAATACCTAAAATCTTGAGAGGCTAGGTTGTCTTCCTAAGTGCTTTCTTGAGTCTCGGTGTATCATCACTTTTTAACATTGCCTCCACCTTTTTGCCTTCCACCGAGCCCACGTCCGTGAGACTAGTGCATCCTAAAGTTGATTTTGTTTTCCATACCTTTACAAAGTTTTGGAACAGAGGTGCGGCTTGAACACATTGAGATCGAACATGACCTATCTCGTGGCATCCATAGAATAGAAGGGGAGATTCAAATAATCAACCTTCTAATGCTATATATTTTTTCCAAAGATAATATCCATTGATCCTATGAGGCCTTCATGCACATTGACCTCTACTTGGATCCACGCCCAACGATGATCCTTCTTGGAGGTCGAATTGGGTTCGAGGCCCACGAAAGAGCCAAGTTTATTTCCTATAGTTTCCAGTGCTTCACTAGATCAAAAACCTGATGTTAAACCGAGTAGAATATCCCAGATGCGCATCGCATCCATGGGTTCTCTAATAGGGTCAAAATGTACCGACCATGGCTTAAGGGTTAGCCCAAAGGGGCCCCAGGTCTAATCCTTATTCAACAACATTACAATCCTCCACTCATTTAAGTGTGAAACTATTCCAACCTCTAGAAAGAGTGTAGGCTATCGGGGTGTAGTCGAGCACTAGTTTCCAGTGGAGATTCATCCAACTAGTCATTGCTTCCTCCCCACCCTTTTTTCCAGAGAACCGACCCACGAGAGTTTTTCCCACAATGTTTGAAACCAATGCTACATAGATGTCTTTGCCAATGACCATTTGCACAGAACCTTTCTTATCATAGATGCACTTATTGGATTTTCTCACGCGCACTGATCCGGAGCCTGTCTCAGGGTTTAGAGCAATTACCGTAGTCTAAACATGTTACATTTTGGTTCTTTTTTGGCAATAGTTTTTGATCAATTTTGCTTGAAATCCGGTTAGAAATTATTAAAAATTTCAGTTTTGAGTGATTGAATGTGTATAATCTGAATGCTCTAGGGGTTTTTCAGGACGCTAAACCCATTTGTGCATTCAAAAATGCAATTTAAACAACAAAAAATTGAGATTTCACCCAGATTTATATCACCTGATTCCAACTTAACATACCAAAACCTAAAACGATTAGACAACACTCTGAATAACTACATGAAGAACATATTAAATACCAACATCACACACAAAACTAACTAAAGGAAAAAGTGGATTTGTGTTTTTTTTCATACAAATTGGTAACTCCTTAAAGTAAGGTATGCTTATCCTCAAATTAAATCAACTTGTTATCACTATAATGAATTAATGCAGAGAGGAGAAGTGAAACTGTCTGGAAATCGTAAAAGTCGTAAGAATAAACACTAAAAACATTGGTTGTAAACCTTTCTACTTACGACATTGACAATCATACCATGAATTAGTTAGAAGAGGATTGGGTTTTTCCATTACCTCTAATGAATCCCAATCGGATATTGTATATCGATGATAGTATTAAAGGGCTTCCTGATGACATTAAGGAAGAAATACAACAAGATTGTTTATTATATTTAGGCATGTAAAAGTTATTAGAAGTGGTTTATAAGGAATAAGACATTACATTGTCCTTAAGTAACTAAATAAGAATTGTTTGAAAGTTAATAAAAATGGCATGATGATTATTATAAATAAGAAATATTATTTAGTGAAGATGACTGATCATCTCAATAACAATGGAAATTATAGAAATTTGTTTAAATCCTCTCAAATTTCAAGGGAAGTATTGAAAGTTATTAATAAATCTAATTATCCAAAACTATTAATAAAACAAATTTTGATGATAACAGGAAGGTATCTAAGTTATTAATAAATATAATAAAGTTCATAAAAATGGGGTGGTACTCATTATAAATAAGAAATATTATTTAATGAAAATGATTGATCACCTCAACAACAATGAGAATTATAGAAAATTGGTTAAACCCCTTCAATAAAATTTCAAGGATGTATCCAAAGTTATTAATAAATCTAATTTAGATGTTGAAAGGGAGGTATCCAAAACTATTAATAAATTT
>ML811028.1:173579-190276 GCA_009831015.1 Picea engelmannii
ATTTTTCCTAGATTTTGGGTTAGTTCACACTTGGATGTATGGAGAATTATGTTCTTGGAACTTTGATCTATAAAATTATGTTGGGCATCCAAATTTTTGTCGGATTTAATATCTATAGAAGGTTGTTTTAGATAATATTTGTTCCACTTATTAGCTCTAGAATTACTATGGTTATGAGTAGTAGGGTACCATCAAAGAAACTATAACTTATTCTCTAGAATTACTACAATTATCCAGGTAGTAGGGTACCATCAAAGAAACTATAACTGATTTAATGAGTCATCCATAGTTAGTCAGTTAGCGTGCCTTCCTTCCTCATCAAGGGTAAAATTTATATTTGGTATATAACTTTAACATTTACATGGTGTACAAGCATGTAAGATTTTTTAAATTGGTTTCATTGCATTTAGCTTTTATTATTATTATTATGCACTAAATCCAAAGTTAAAAGTGATTTATGACAATTATTCTATTGACAAGAAAAATGTGAAATAAGCTAAATTCTAAGAGTCCTCTCAGCATGTTGGGAATGGGTGGAGCAATAACACTATGACAATAATGTACTTATCATGCATTGTTTGCAATTTGGATTATCATTGATAGTGTGTAGTCATTGCAATATAGTTTTTAAAATTTGAAAACTAGCACATTTATAGCTTGGAATACCTTTCCCCTCAACATCAATGAGAAGAAGAACCATGTTCATTTGGAAAGATCCCATCTTATAGTCTTCCTCACTTTGCATACCCTAGTCTAATAAAATGTCGATTACATCTTTGGAATTTGCTAGTGAGGTTGTGACATTGGGTCGTCGCTAAGAATTTTACTTAGTTCTACATATATTTTTTATGTTTTCATAATTTAAATGAAAATAGGAAAGGTCATCCAAGGTATCATTTTTCAATAATATGTATTCCATAGCACTATGCACATGTGCGCATACACACATTAATCTAGGGAAACAATGATACATTATTACAAACACTTTGATTATAATGCCGCATAACTCACTCTTATGTGACATGTGCCACACAAACCAATACATGTGCTACATGCATCACAAAGACCATGCTTGTGAGACATAGATGACACTTGCACATCAAAAACCACACTTACAACATTCACATAGATTACTCCTATGTCACATAGAACACAAGTATACCACTCATGCCACAAAGACCATACATGTGCCACCAATGCAACATAAACCACACATGTGCCACCAATGCAACATAGACCACACACATTTTACTTGTTCCTCATAGTATTAGATAGATGCCAATCATGCCATAGACAACTTACATGCACTACAAGGAAAACACTAACTATGAAATGTTTTTGTGGAGATTCTCAGTGTTATAAGAATGGAAGAAATTATAAAAAAACCTTCGTTATTAATAGTAGTTGTATGGGTGGTCAAAGGTTCTAAGAGAGGTTTTTTTTTCAATGTATTTATATATGATTAAGGTACACTTAGTGCTCATAACCAATAAGCACTATTATGTTATATTTGAAACACCAATGTACATTACATATTTGATGATATTATAAAAAAACTTTTGTTAGTAATAGTAGTTGAATGGGTGGTCAAAGTTTCTAAGAGAAGTTTTTTTTCAATGTACTTATATGATTAAGATACACTAGAATGCTCATAACCAAATATTTGAAGCACCTATGTACATTACATATTTTGAATGTCCCAATGCAAATTACATGTTTTTAAAAACATTGATGCATATTCCACGTTTTAAAAGCCATTATATATAATAATATTGATAATAATATTGGTGTGTATATCTCATCGACATCGTAAAAAGCCTTATCATGGTGATGATAACCATAATGGAAATGGTATCATTAAAGAATTAAAATACCTTGTTGTCATGATGATGATAATCATAATAGAAATGATAACGGTATCATTCAAGAAAATGGTGGTGTTGTTATTGTTTGAAGCATCAATGTAATTATTAAATTTAATAACATAAGTGCATTTGTACATGTATAGAGCACCTATGCTTAACAACTAACCTATGCTTAACAACTATGTATAGAGCACTTATGCTTAACAACTATTTAAATGCAGTGTAGAATTTATATAATAATATCATAAAAGTCAATACAGCAACAATTGTCAAATGAATACAATGCACCAACAATTAAATACAATGAACCAACAATCAACAATATTATTGTGAATACAATGCACCAACAATACTGTGAATACAATGAACCAACAATCAACAATACTATTGTGAATACAATGAACCAACAATGGTAATGTGTTAGGGTATAATCATTACATTACATTAATGTAGTGTATCGTTTAAATAACTATATTTCTAATGAGGATGTTCCCTTGAGGAGCACTCTAGTAAAATCCACTAGTTCCTCTTCTCGATCTAAGATGTCCTGAAAAATGTGATTTACCCCCATTGTCAATTTCAATGTGATTGCCCCCATTGTTACACAGACAATGGAAATTTGATTCGGGTTCCATTGTTACACAGACAATGGAAATTTGATTCGGGTTCCAGCCATTTGATTCCCTATGTTCTGCTAGAACCAGGTTACGCTATGCTCAGGCTTTGAGGGGAATCAAAGGTTATCCCTCTTCAGGTCAGTGCTAGCTGCGTCTTGAATAGATTGAATCGTGGGATAGCATTGTTTGAATGAGCATTTGGGCACAAAGTGCTTCCGCTTTTATTATTTCTTAAAGACTCTGGACTATTTGGATCCTGTGTTTTAGGTCTCCCGACATCCCCTTCGACTTCATTAAACTGCTTGAACAACTTCCTCAAAAAAATCCCCATCATTTTTCTTCAATCCTTCGTATCTCTAATGAGAAGGGATTTTGTGGGGGTTCCATACAAGTTCCTGCATTTCACTAATAACTGTGCATTAATATAGAAAAGTTTATACTTTTGTATAAATGTTTCTACAGAATTTCATCACTTATATTTTGAATCTGTAAAAACAATGCCACTACTAAGAATTTTGAATATATAATTAGCCTCATGAATGTAAGTAGACACCTATGCCTATAACAATTAGCACATAGATGCATGGACAAATATAATAGACGCCTCGGCCTATGACAAAGTACAGTAACAGAAAGTAAAACCTAACGCAAGAAGTAGATACCAGATAATTTGTTAGCAGGGTGCCTCTGTAGAAAGGAGAGCTTTCTTCGTGAATCATTTTCGTTCACAACCACTTCACCACAATTTCGAAGGTAGATTTGCCAGCGAAAAGATCTTCCTTGCACAAACCACTGCAATCTGTTTTGAAGATCTCTTTGATAATGACGATAATGATTATTAAGAAACCATGTTGGAGACTATGAATTCAAAGATCCCGAAAGATTGTGGAGAGGAGAGGGAGGAGATTGGAATAGTAGTGAAATCTATTCCAAGAGGCAACATGATCCGTGTTAGTCTGTACATCCAAACCACTTGTGGGATCTGCCGGGATCCGCAGAGCAGGAGGGGAACATGATTTACATTAGAGGAGCTACAGAGGAGGAAAGGAGGATGGAAAGACTGTGTAATACACAATCAACCATGATGTTAATAAGAAAAACTAATTATAAGAAAAACTATTTATTTATTAGTGGAGAGACTGGACCAAATGAGAAAAAGATCAGGGTCATGGTACAAAGAAACAAACAAAGACTCCAGACAGACAATCATCAAGCAATTGTATTCACTCAGGACTCTTACTTATGGGGCTAAAGAAAATTTCATAGTTAAACGCATCGTCATCATAATCCAATGGCAGAATGGGAAGAGAGAGTGAAGCCCATCTTTAATGGATTCCAATGGTTTGTGTATGGAAGATATTTTCTTTTACAGCTTCATTCCCCAATCTGTTCACATTCTCGATCTGCTGCTTCCAGAACTTGTACTGCTCCTCCCATGGAAAGTCTTGCATGGTCATTCTGCACAAATTGTTTCCAACCACAGCCACAGAGTTATTCAACAAACATAAGGAAATCTCGGCCATTGTCTTTCTCTGTGCTTTCCTGGCTTGCCTGAAATAACAAAAAGATTAGGCCAGAATGACTTATCAACACCATATGCTTAGTTGGGAATGGTCAGTGGTCAGTGGATTTCAGGAAGTCAGGAATGCATGGAAACCTCGTGGGCGCCACTTCAGAACTTGTACTGCTCCTCCCATTCTCGATCTGCTACTTCAGAACTTGTACTGCTTGTACTGCTCCTCCTACCTACCAATAATTCATTTTTACTTGGGAAGTATCAGTCATTGTCTTTTTCTGCGCTTTCCTGGCTTGCCTGAAATAACAAAAAAAAAATACCCATTTTTAGAATGACTTATGAGCACCATACGCCAGGAAGAGTCAATGGATTTCAGGAAGTCAGGATATCATGGAAACCACGTGGGCGCCACTTGTTTATCGCCAACCTACCAATAATTCATTTTTACTTGGGAAGTATCGGTCATTGTCTTTTTCTGCGCTTTCTTGGCTGGCCTGAAATAACAAAAAATATACCCATTTTTAGAATGACTTATGAGCACCATACGCCAGGAAGGGTCAATGAATTTCAGGATGTCAGGATATCATGGAAACCACGTGAGCGCCACTTGTTTATCGCCAACTTCTCCGTCAGTGATGAAAAGAATTCATGGAAACCACGTGGGCGCCTCTTGTTAGTGATGGAAGGGCACATACAATAACGAAGAAGTTGGCAATTCTGCCAATTTTGCCAACTTCTCCGTCTGATGGAAGGGCACATACACCTGTCTTCTTCGAATGACTTGAGTGCGCTGAATGATAAAGGCCTGGAATATGATAAAGGCGCGAGCGTTATGCACCGGACGAAACCGTTTTGGGTAGGTTGCATAATTTATCTTTTTTTTCACGAGAAAAAATGTTCTTTATATTCATAAGGATATAAAAATTTACAAAACCATCTTCTCGAGAGACAGATTATAAAGGAAAAAATGTTAAATGCTTGAAGCGATCCATGATCCATGACTGTCAAGTCTATCTAATACTATTCTCATCTATGATCAGCGTTCAGATCAAAAGATTTTCAGAAAAAAAACTGAAGAGGCTGCATAACTTATCTTGAGAGCTGCATAACGTTCACCTTTAATGAAGTCATATATATCTAGGGTTTCTATAAAGTAATGTTTTAAGTAATTGGAAAGGTTGTAACCATGCCACGCTCTATTTAATGTGTGACATGTTTTCATTAATGTGTTATTTTCTTTTTTTTTGTTGAAATGTTTGAGGATTATTTCATATCTTGTTTATGGTATATAGTTGTTTAAAATGGTATTGAAAATTTTGTTTTTATTAAAAATTGGTGAGTAAAAATTTAAAAATGTGATAGTTTTGTGTGGTTAAAGATTTGTTTTTGAGGTTTTGGGTTAAACTTTAAAACAATTGGAACTATGTACCTAGAACTTTGATTGTATCCAAATTTGTATTGGATTTACTTGTATAATTTCTCCAAAATGAAGGTTGTTTTAGATAATATTTATCTTGTGCCCTCCTTTATTCTTCATGGTTAAGGGTAGAACTTTAGTGTTTAGATGGCATACAAGCATGCAAGATTTTTAAATTTGGTTTCATTGAATTTAGTTTGTTTTATTATTATTAGTATGCACAATTTTGTTTCTTGGCCCTACTCTTCCATTAATATTGTTTTTTTTTTTTTCAAATTTCATCATAAACATACATATACAAAACTAGTATAGATCCATTTAAACCCAAGATCTTTTAAACATTGAAATGTTTGTATTTCAAAGTAGTTTTTATCCCTCTTAATTCTTAATAAATCCAAGGTTAAAAGGAAATTATGGTAATTATTCTAAAGAAAGGGAAAATTTGCAATAAGCGAAATTCTAAGAATCGAACCTCTCATAAGGTCAAGCATGCCAAACATCCCATGGATGGATGGAGAAATGACACTACCACAACAATGTGCTTATCGTGCATTATTTTCAATTTGGGTTATGATTAATAGTGTGTATTCATTGCAATATAGTTTTTCAAATTTGGAAACTATCACATTTATAACTTGGAACACCTTTTCCCTGGACATCAATGAGAAAAAAGACCATGCTCACTTTGAAAGATCCTCTCTTATAGTCTTCCTCACTTTTCATACCCTAGTCTAATAAAATATTGATTGCATCTTTGAAATTTGTATATTCCTTTGTTTATGCAAAATTAAATTTAAAAAGAATATAATTGTTTGTTGTTAAAGATTCTGTAAATTTTGAATCATTTCATAGATCTTTAAAATACCTAAATGTCATGGAACTATGCCTTTGGAATTTTGATTCATAAAAATATGTTGGGCATCCAAATTTCTACCATATTTACTCCTGGAATTTAGACTAGTAAAAGCATATTGGGTATCCAAATCTCTACTTACTCCTTGGAACTTTCCCATAAAGAAGGTTGTTTTGGATAATATTTATCATGTGCTCTCTTGCACACATAATTGCAGAATCTATTGGGTATCCAAATTTCTACTTACTCCTTGGAACTTTCCCATAAAGAAGGTTGTTTTGGATAATATTTATCATGTGCTCTCTTTCACACATAATTTCACACATAATT
This sequence comes from Picea engelmannii, assembly GCA_009831015.1. Lineage (NCBI taxonomy): Eukaryota > Viridiplantae > Streptophyta > Pinopsida > Pinales > Pinaceae > Picea > Picea engelmannii. The sequence goes on from ML811028.1 coordinate 180,178, forward strand.
GTAGAATCTATGTTTGGTGCATAATTATAATGTTTACATGGCATATAAGTATGGAAGGTTTTTAAAATTGGTTTTGTTGCATTTAATTATTATTATTTTTCTTCTCTATATTATTTTCTTATTTCAAATACATACATAAATTAACATAGATCCATTTTAACTAAAAACCTTGAAAGGTTTGTATTTCAGTGTATTTTGTATTCCTCTTGGTTCTTAATAAATTAAGGTTAACATGGATTTATGATAGTTATTTTAGAGACAAGGAAAAATTGAAATACGCTAAATTTAAGCTCTCATAAGATCGAGCATGTCATGGATGGGTGGAGTAATGATACTATGACAACGAAGTACTTATCGTGGGTTTTTTGCAATTTGGATTATCACTGATAGTGTGTAGTCATTGCAATATAGTTTTTCAAATTTGGAAACTATCACACTTATAGCTCGGAACACCTTTCCACTCTACATCAATGAGAAAAAGAACCATGTTCACTTGGAAAGATCCTCTCTTATAGTCTTCCTCACTTTGCATACCCTAGTCTAATAAAATGTTGATTATGTATTTAAAATTTGCTAGTGAGGTTGTGGCATTGGGTTATTGCAAAGAATTTTACACAGTTCTAGATAGATTTTGCATGTTTTCATCATTTATATGAAAATATGAAAGGTCTTTGAGTATCATTTTGAAATAATATGTATTCCATAGCACTATCAACATGCACAACACAAATACACATATTAGTTTATGGAAACAACAATACATTATTAAAAACACTTTAATTTATAATGCTACATAAATCACTCTTACTTGAAATGTGCTACACAAACCAATACTTGTGCTACATGCACCGCATAGAACGTGCTTGACACATGGATGACATGTGTGCCATAGAGACCACACTTACAACATTCACATAAACTACTCATGTGTCGCATAGACATAGACCACGCTTATGCCACTCATGCCACATAGACCATACATGTACCATCACTGCAACATAGACCACACATGTTCTACGTGTTCCACCTAGACCATATTTGCACCATGTGTTAGATAGAAGTTAATCATCACATGGTCACCATAAGTGCACTACAAGAGAAACACTAACTAGCAGAGATTTTTGTAGAAATTTTTAGTGTTACAAGATTGGGCAAAATTATCTAAAAAACCTTCACCAAAACCTCTGTTATTGATAGTGTAGGTTTTAACAAAAGATTTAATAAATGTTCATTGTAACTAAAAATTGAGTAGTCTAAAGTTCTAATAAAAGTTATTTTTCAATGCACTTATATCATTAAAACATCAATAACCAATAAGCATGGATGCATATTATATTTAAAGCACCAATATATATTACATATTTTAAATGTCCCAATGCATATTACAAGTTTTTAAAAGCATCAATGCTTATTCCATATTTTAAAAGACATGGTGCATATAATATACTTTGAAAATAACAATGTGTATATCTTGTCCACACCATAAAACCTTGTCATGGTGATGATAACCATAATGATATCATTGGAAAAAAATGATGTTATTATTATTATTAACACAAATACGTTTATTAAATTTATGAGCACAAATGTGTTTCTACATGTATAGAGCATCAATTATTATTATTATTTAAAAAAAATCAATTAATTATTAAAAAATCAAATATTTTTTTATAATAATAATATTTTTAATGTTTTAAATATTGTGTTAGATATAATCATTACATTATGTATTAAATTGCATTAATATTAAATTATATTTAAAATTTAATACTTATGTGAATATTTTCAATGTTTAAAGTATCTTGGAGATAAATCAAATTTATTTTTATTTTCTATGTTTGGGCTACATGAGTGTGGTCGATTATTAAAAAAGAAAGATTTGATTTATGAAAACATAAATTAATTTAGATTTATATTAATATTAAATTAATTAAATTAATTTATTATAATTATGGAAATATATATATAAATTATTAATATAATGATTATTTTAATTTTAATTTTAATAATTTATTAAATTTAATTATATAAAGATATTTTTGAAAATAGTTTTCATTGTATTTTTGAAACTAGGTTTCATTGTTTTTATAGTTTCTACATTTTTGAGAGCTTGGAAACAAGTACAAAACACTCCTATTTGGAGGGAAATGATTTTAAGAACTTAGAATTTTTTTGGGAGTTCCATTTCTTTGGATTCCATAGGCACATTTTTATGCAAGGTGATAGAAGAGTTTGTACTTGGATCCGCATTCTCTTTATTTGTTAAGATGGTAATATTTGTTGGTTTGTTAAAAGTGGATTTTTTTGGGGTTGCTTTCACTGTTAAGATGGTAATATTTGCTAGTTTGTTAAAAGTGGATTTTCTTTTGGTTGCTTTCACTACTATTTTTTGTTGGTTTCCTTGGAAGTTAATTTTTGGCATTTCCATTTTGTATTGAGATATATTTTTACAATTCAATATAAGGGAGATGCATAATTCTTTATGTACTTTTGAATTTATACTGTTACTCCCATGAAAAGTCTTAAGTGGTCATTTTGCACAAATTGTTTCCAAACACAACCACATAGTTACAAACATAAGAAAACTCTTCCTACCAACCAATAATTCATTTTTTTGGTCTTTCTCTGCGATTTACTGGCCGACCTAAAATAACAAAAAACTACGCCATTTTTAGAATGGCTTATGAGAACCATACGCTTAGTCGGAGTGGATTTGAGGAATTCAGGAATTCATGGAAACCACGTGGGCGCCACTTGCTTTTCGTGCAATTTTTCCAACTTCTCTGTCAGTGATGGAAGGGAACATTGAGTGTGTTGAATGCTTGCCAAATATATAAGGCGGTTGAATGCTTTCTGAATATATAAGGCCTAGAATATGCGAACTCGTTATGCACATGACGAAACCGAGCGTTATGCACAGGACAAGACTCAAAGAACGCAAACAATGAGAAAATCACTCAACAATCCTTAGAGATGAGCAACAAGAAACAAGTATTCAAGCTAGGTTGTGGTAAGTGAAAGAATCTCAATCATTCAAAGAAGAAAGGTGTTCTAAAGAATATTGAACAAAAATTCAAGAGCAAACAAACCTTTGCAGACTCTTCCAATCAATCATATAATTGAGAACATCACAAGACAAAGACCAAACCAGTGAAAAGTAAGGTGAACCAATCTCACAATGCAGAAGATGTTTGCAAGCTAAACAAACATAAAAATGAGTGATATATATCAAATCCTCAACCCAAACAAAGTCAAAGACAATCATGAGTCTCTGGGGAAAAAACCCCTCAAGATCATACTGAGAAAGAGCAAGCAAAAGGAAGCAAAAAGGCCAAAACAGGGAAATTGGTGCCCCTATTATCAAGCAGACAGAGCGCCAGTTAGAGGAATGGTGCCCTGTAGGAGGCTCTAGGGGAGTTCCAATCAGCTAATGGTGCCATCTAGCAGGCCTATAGGAAGCGCAAGTGAGGTAAGTGGCACCCTGGTGTGAACTGCAGGGGAGACCCACCCTTCTGAAAAGTTCAAAAAGTTGCTCAAAAAGGATAAAAACTCAGAAAAATAAATCAATGACTCTGTGATCTCTTCAATGAAGAAGAAATAAGGGGAAGTAGATCATAATCAAGCACCAAACAAGATCTAATGATAGGAAAAGTCTTTAGACGATCCAAGGAAAGACTAGTCAAAGTCCCTCCCCAGTGGAGTCGCCAATTTCTGTTACGGAATATTTCCCCTGCGGACATGTGAAATATCCCTTGGATTACAGACCCCTATTCCAAGACAGAAACATTACAAGTGGACACTAAAATCCCTTTGAATTCAGTTTAACCAATCAAAAAGAGAGAGGGAGAAAGGGTGTGATGCACCTTGTTTCAAACTTTGTCCTCGATGCTTCCAATCCGAGCTTGATCTCCAAACTCCCTGGCGCAACTTGATACCTACAATAGGCAACAAAGAGAAACCAATACCTCCTACTCTAGTTGATTATATCAAACAAATTCATCTACGAAAATTGAAGGAACAATAGACAAACGAATGAGAAAAGTACACAATCTTGAAGGAAATAGGCCAAGTGTTGGTTTATCTATGAGTTTATATCTTCAACACGCTTGACCCAAGGCTCATATCTACTGGGGTCCAAAAAAACCTCTAAAACTATCAGCCCTCCTGGTAAACCAGAAGGCAACACAACACACAGAGTGCACTGCGTAGTCTCACTCGAGATAGTCTTAATGGGTGACTGCAATACTTAGGTGTTTTCAATCCAGAATTGAGTGGAGATATGAGAAGTGTACGCTGATAGTTCTATCAGTATTATTGAAGAAGTATACTGTCATTCACGACTATGCATGGAATATAATCAACTTCGTTCATTCAACATACTAATATCTACTTAGAATCAGTAAGGAACACATGCATTCAATCACATAACATAAGTTTTACCATGGTTCACCCCCTCCTGGGCTACGTCCACAAAGATCTAGCTCTTAAGCTCTTCTATTATAGCGGTTCCAAAACTACAGCGCCACGCGCTTTACAACTCCTCTAAGTTGGGTCAAGATCTATTATGAGGAAGACTATATCACACTAGGTTCATCAGCCTATGATATAACCCTTGAGATCTACCCTCCTTAATCCTCTCCATCTCAACAAATTACAAAATTAGGTCGTATAGAAAAATATTACAACTAGCTATCAAAACATGACTCCTCCTCAAGCCCCTCTACACCCGCCTCTCTAGATATCTCTCTCCTATGAGACCTAGGTATCTATATTTATACATTTGTAGCTCACTAGACATTACAGTGTACTGAAAAAAAAAAAAAAACTCTAACGTCTTTAGGTCTTCCATGCATGCGCGCGTGCTGCTCTTCTTTCCAGCTATCACTTTCCTCGTGCATGACTTCCTGCCCAAAATAGCCTTTCTTTCCGCTTTGGCCTACTTCCAAAAGGCCCCCAACACTGACATGTGGCTCGTCCCGAGCCACCTATCCTTTGTGTGCTTCGTTGATCTCCCTGGTGATCGCTTGGAAATTATCCCTAAGCTCTGTTGCTTGTGTTTGAGCCTGCGTTGTCGTCTCCTTGAGTGCGTCCAATATCTGTACTGCAATCTCATCGCTGATCAACCTTGCACACTCTATCTGGGTCTGTGCCATATATGTTTTGGATTCCTTTACCTGTTCAATGACCTTTGTTGCTCACTCCTGGTGTGGTTCCATTTGAGTCTGGCGCTCCTTTTTATACGTCTACGCAGTTATGAGTTATGCCTACAGTTTCTTCATGTCTTGTGCCCCTTTGACATGCTCCATGATTGACATTGTCTTCTTCTTCTTCTTATTTAGGTCTTGGATCACTGTGCTTATCCTTTCTCCTTTCTGGTCCCACTTCTAGACCTATTGATCCTATTCCAACTTCGTCCAGAGCTATGTTTCTTTCTCAAACAAGTCGTCCGCTGTGTGGACCTGTCGTTCCATATCTTGTATCTACTCTGTTGCCTCCTTCTTCCTTTGCTCCCTTACCTCCGGTGGAGTGGTAGGTGTGATATGCTCTTGAAGATTCTCGATTTCTTGCTAATATTGATCGATTGTCTGCACAATATGATCAATATTTTATGTTGTTGTGAGTTCATCCATCTGCGTGGTCTTCAGAATCTTCTCGTAGGCTACGACTAATTTCTTTTCTAGTCCCTTCATGAATTCCCTCTCCTCTTTGGTATCGATCTTGGCCTGCTCGAATATCAATTCCATCTCATCCCATTTATCCTTTACTTGTTGCAGTTCGGCTATGTCTGTGCATGCACGAAACTATACCTCTTATGTAATGCTGACCTGCAGTTTATAAAGGGCCTTGGTTGGTATCCGCGACAATACCAACAACAATTGAGTTAAATCCTTTAGGGGTGTTTGCCCCACGATCTCGTCCATGCGCAACATGCTAGGTGTAACGTGAAATGTTGCACTTGGTTGTGGTATTGTCTGGACTATATCTTTCTCACTTGCTTCAAGTTACCCTCCTATCTGTGATGTTGATGGGCCCGTTTCTATGCTACTGTCGGATGCCTACGTTTCCTCGATCTGCTTGAGGAGCTGTCACATATATGCCATTTATTATTCAATTTTGTCCCTTTGGCACCCAACATTCTCAAAATCCTCGAATGTGCAATCCTGGACCATTTAGGCTACCATTTTTGCATCATCCTCTGTGATCGTGTATTTTGGAGGTGTTCTATGCGCCTTCATATTCTTGCATGCACCCCCTGTATGAGTAGTTGGTTGCTTAGTCGGGCCTGGCTCTTTTGGAGTAGGACCTTGTGTAGTCCCCTTCGCTGCCTCAGCCTGCTTCTATTGTACTTGGGGTGCCTGTGTATTATTCTTCTTCCCTGTCTAGACTCCTGTCTTGGATGTCCCCCCTTTCTTCTGCTTTGGTTTTGTCTGGCCTGTCCTTGGTTTCTTGGGAACTGTGACTTCCTGGGGCTGTGTCTATTCCTTCCCTACCTCCTCAACATGTGGATGTTCTTGTCCTTCCTCCTCCTCCTCTACCCCTATAGGTATGTCTCGAGTGAGGACTAGAGTCCTCCATTCGTCTTCCCAATCCTTGATGGTCATTTATATGTCCCCCTTCGTGATGCAATAGCACAATTGTAGCCATTGTTTGTTGGGGTCCTTCCTCGCTTGGATCCACATTGCATGTCTAGTGGCCTTGAAGTTGGCTATGCCCTAATAGTTTGCAACCGCCTGCAGTGTTATCCTCCAAATGTTGGCAATGGTGTCTTGTAGGTCATGAAGATATCCTTTGAATATAGCTACATTCATTCTTCTATTCTTGGCATCTGAAGTGGCTCCAAGAGATAAGTATCTCGCTCCATGATTGGGTTTGGGTCTAGTGGCAAAAAATGCATAGTTAGGTTCCTTCCATCCCATAATTTCTATTAGTATGATCAACCATGAATAATGAAAGTATGTCCCCAGATCCTGGGCATCCTTGCAGTCATCTAGAAACAGATTCAACAAATAAGGGTCCCAACTGATTGTGGTTCCCTCGACACACTATGTTGCAGCTGCGGCAACCTCGGCTGGGACTTCCTCCTTGTGAAATTTTCTAAGCATCTTGCAGGCCATAATTTTTGTGGCCATTCTTGTCGTGATGTCACTAATCCGCTTGATAATGATTCTACACATCCCCCTTTCAGTGCCATATTTATTTTTCATCTCTTCAGCGAGTGATTTCTCCTTTTTTTTGTCCTTGAGAAATTGTGCAGGGTCCATGCCCCATGATGGAAGCCCTGTGATGTACGCTATGAGCTCTACGTCTATTGAGACGAGCTTGTCCAACCACAGACCTCCACCATGTGTGACCACCATCAACTTCTTGATGCAACTATTTGCATATTGGCCTCTGCCAAAGTGTGGTAGGTCCAACAAGCCTAAAATCCCAATTTTTGCCAATCTTGCTGCCCACTGGATTGGTTGATGAATCAGTTCCCCAAAGGGATCTATACCCATAGTCTTTAGGTAGACTTGCTTCGCAAACTCCGGGAACTTGTTCGTGTCCGTTGCATCATGGTTTGAGTACCTTAATTTTTCGACATACCCTAAAAAATATGCTTTCACCCGTACCCCTTCTGGTATGCATGGAAAAACAATTGCTACGATGGGTCATTTGTGTGGTGACCTAGGTACCTACTGCTTGTCCTTTCATGGTGGTGGTTGACTCGAGGTTCCAACCTCAATTGGTCGTTCTTCGAAATACTGTTTTGGTCGGCTAGTGACATCTTCAACTGCTCCCTCATGTGGGTGTTCTGACACGGTTGTCTGTGACTCCTTTGGCTCGACCGCTTCTTCCTAATTTGGAGCCGTCCCATTGACTCTCAAGGATTCTATAGGGTTTTTTGGTTGCACTTGACTACCTGTGTCCTCATTCTGTTGGCCCTACCCCTCTTCTGGCATATCGATGTCCATGCTCACATGTGTTGTCTATTGGGTTTCTTCTACCATGAGTGTCGGGCTTCCTAGTGTCGTATCTGGTGATGGGATTTCATCCACATTGATGACTCTTAGCAGTGGCGATGGTTGTTGTTCGCTTCCCTACGATTACATTTACGCTCTGGTCCTAACTCGGGGTTGTCTGGCAGTATGGCTCAGTTCTGATTGTTTTGGTGGTGCCATGGTGGTAAAATTCGATCGCTCACTCAGCTTAGTGGCCTCTACACCCTCTGTAAACTTTGCTATGTGCTTCATATGCTCTATCGCTCTCTGCCTCTTCCAATTTCGCAATAAGATTTTTTCTCCAGCGTCCTTGCTTTGTATGAGTGTCGAGTGAAGCTTGTTAAAGATGTTACCTCTACTACGGATTCAATGAACCTCCAGTTCCTTCATACTTTCCATTACTCTCCCTCATCATCTCTAGTTGGCATGATTAATCTGGCATCTTGTCAGTCATTTTCGACATTCAATTCCACTAGCCTCCATCACTTAGTGCTTCTTTTGTCGTACTTTCATTTCTCGCTTGTTTTTGCTTTGGAATGACCATTGGCCTTGTCTTCCTTGGGCTCATATTCCTGAGTGTGCGTTTTTCTTGTCCTTTCAGTGCATTGTGCCTCTGTTGGTATCGTTTGATCTCCTGCTTCTTTTGTGTTTTTGTTTTTACTATGCGGTGACTTTCAAGTTGTGGGTGGTAGACTGTCCTTTTACAGCTTCAGTCGAATCCCATTGATCATCCCTCTGAGTTTTTCACCTCCTAAGTCCTTTAACTATACAGATCCCCCATATGTGACAGTTTTTACTTCGTATGGTCCTAACTAGTGCATTCTAATTTTTCTTGGATGCTGAATGGATTTGCTATCATACATCAACACTAAGTCTCATTCCTTGAAAGTTTTCTTCTTGATGTGTCTGTCATTCCAGTCTTTGTCCCTTGATTTCTGAACCTGTTGGTGGAAACCTTCCAGGATCCTATCTTCCTCCATGATCATTAGTTGATTCAACCTATCATGTATTGTGCCTCGTTCTGTCATGTGTGTAATCACTGCTACGTGCATACTGGGTACCAAAAATTCTAATGGTACCATTGCTTATTGTCTGTATACCGATTTGAATGGTGTGTGTCCAGTCAAATTTTTTCATGTGGTCCTGTATGCCCATAATACTGCTGGTATTTTGAGGTCTCAATCATCCCTGTTGACATTACAGATATTCTTCAATGCGTTTTCCAGGATTTTGTTAAATGCTTCTACTGTTCCGTTTTCTTGTGGATGATATGGTGTACTCTTTTGATGATGGACTTCAAATTCCTCAGTCATAGCCTTAATAGTGTTTTTAATGAAGTGAGTGCCTTGGTCGCTCATCAAAATTTCTGGGCAACCGAATCTAGTGATTACTTGTTCAAATAGAAAGTGTGTTGTTGTTTCTGCGCTGTAATATTTGACTAGTGCTGCTTTCTCCCATCTTACTAGGTATTTTGTCGTGGTGATAATGTACCTTGCTCATGTCCTCTTTGTCGGTGGGTTAATTGGTCCCACAAGGTCTATTGCCCATTTTTCAAATACCTACAATGTTACCTATGGTCGCAATGGCATCTTGTCCCTTCTATTGGGTTTACCAACCCTCTGACAGATGTCGCATCCCTTAGAGTATTATTTTGAGTCTATGTGAATGGTCGGCCACCATAGTCCTACATGCAATACCTTCTACACGGTATCTTTTCCTGCGTAATGTCCTCGTGCTATTCCCTCATGGGATTCTGCTAAAATTCTTGGTCTTTCATGTTCTAGCACATATCTTCTCAAGATGCTATCTGCGCCCATTTTGTATAATTGTCCTGTAATCACTTGATAGTCGGAATCCCAGACTACCACGTTTTTCTTATGCACGGTGTTATATTCCTGTGGCGCAGTACCTGTACTCATGTACTGGATGATGTCTGCAAAGTATTCATCGGCGATCTGAACTGAAAATAGTTGTGCGTCCGAAAAGTTGTCCTGTAAATTTGTAGGTTCTTCCCCGTTCGTGCCCTTGATAGGTGGTCAGGTCCTACATTCAACTTCCCTGGCTTGACTATTGCTTCAAAATCAAATTCTTGAAACAATAGTAACCATCAACAGATT
>ML811028.1:190301-210625 GCA_009831015.1 Picea engelmannii
TAGTGTCTAAACTTCTGCAGTGCGTAGACCATAGCTAAGCCTTCCCTCTCTGTAGTGTTATAGTTCTGCTCTGATTCTAATAGTTTTCTACTCACAAATTCTATAGGATGATCCAAATATCCTGCTCATGGCTGCGCCAAAATAGCTCCAAGTGCTATGGATGATACATCTACATGTACATGGAATGTCTTCTCCCAGTATGGAAATAATAGTATTGGCCCAGTGACCATTTTTTCTTTTAGCGTATCCAGACCATGTTGACAGTCTTCATTCCATTGAAACTTTGTATCTTTCCTTAACAGTTTCTCCATTGGCACGGTGATCTGTGCGTACCCTTTGATAAATTTTCTGTAGTACCCTGTGTGTCCCAATGTCGCTCTTAGTTGACGGGTTGTTTTTGGTGGTGGCAAGTTAACAATTACTGCAATCTTTGCAAGGTCTACTAGTAATCCTTGCTTTCATACTATATGGCCCAATAGTATCCCAAACGGTGTTCCAAAGATACACTTCTTGATGTTTAATGATATCTGGGACTGCCTGCATCTTTCTAGCATTAGCCGCAAGAACTCTAGATGGTCTTTCAACAGACTATAGATTGTCCAATCATCTAAGTATAATTCTAGAAACTGGTGGATAAATTCCTTAAATGCAACTATGACTACTCTGGAAAATATTGTTGGTGCATTCTTTAGTCTAAACGACATGACTCTCTACTGGTAGGATCCCCATTTTGTAGCAAACGTGGTTTTGTATTTCTCTTCCTGTGCTATCTTGATTTGGTGGTAGCCTAAGAATCCATCAGTGAATGAGTAGGCTTCATGTCCCCATACGTTCTCCAACACTTCATCCGTGAAAGGTGTATGGAACAGGTCATGTAGGCACGCATCGTTCAATTTCCTCAAGTCGACGCATATTCTTATCCTGCCTTATTTTTTCTCCTAAACTACCATCAGGCTTATCCATTCTGATTCTTCCACAAATTCTATGATTCCATCTTTGAGCATTCTATTGATATTAGCTTTAACTTTCTGCTTATATATCTAGTTTAGTCTATATGCTCGTTGTCTGATCGGTCTTGCTTCAACTCTGAGTGGTATCTTCATTTCTCCTAGCTCTCCCGCTATGCCTTTCATTTCTGTAAATGTTGTGGGGAACATATTGTTGTACTCACGCAGTAACTCTGTTATGATTTCTATTGTTTTCTCATCCCAGTAGTCTCCAATGCTGGCCATTTTGGGGTTTTTAACTGTCCCATTGTTGACTTTCTTCACCTTGATCGGTGCAACAATTACTTCTGATTCTAGAGGTGGACCTTCCACTTCCTTGATCTGAATATCACGCAAATCATCTTCATCGGGTGCTTCTTACTGCACATGGTAGCATGACAACATTTCTTTCACTATCTATCTGTTCTACTGTTGTTCTTATGTTATGATGTCGACTTATGGTTCCATAATGAATATCAACCCTCTCATTTGTTTAATTGTTGCATCTATGTTGGGGTTCTCATGCTCAAATGAGAAAGTCACTGTAAAATTATGTTGCAATACCGTCTAGCTCATAGTTCCTCTACGCATTTTCTGGTCGGTATACCAGTGTGTTGGTATGCCTTCTAAGGTATGTACGAAATAATGAAGCCATTCCTCTAGAGATGTCATTTTCCATAGTGCTCTGCACTTCTCCAAGTGTTTCGCTGGTGCCCCTTGTCCATCGTACTTCTGCTGGTGGTTGATTCTTTGTTTTGCACCAAACCTTATGTGCAGTAACAACTTACATTGGTACCAATACTTGATTGTTTCTTTGTGTGCGCCCCACCATCTTGCAGGTGTGGCCTTCAGTTCTATATCGAGTACTAAGAGTCTCTGATTTTCTAACACTTCATCCTCGTACTATGCCAAGAATACTTCTAGATCATTTACTCCATGGAAACTGGGTGGTTCCCTTATCTCTGTACCTACCCATCTTACTGCACGGTCTATTATTGTGCATCTTCTTGTGGAAACTTCGTGTAGCCTTTGTTGCCAGTTTTCTAAAACTGTATCCAAGTCTGTCGCACATGAAGTAATGCTCCGCCAACTGAGGATCCCATATGCAATTGGGTTTACGTAATCCTCATCACGTGCAATTGTTCTGTACAACTGGCTGATTTCCTCCAAGTCCAAGCAAGTAGGCTCTACAAATCTCTCCCCTTCCGATGGGTCTAATGGCGCAATGACCCGGTATTCTCTTGACTCAAATGCCATTTTTCATGTCTTTAAATTGATTATGGCCTGGTTATCAAATTCCCAATCCAAGCCAAGCAATGTTGGATATGGTGTTTTGCCATTCACTATTTCAATCACTTTGAAGTATGCTTTAGTGCGCACTCCATCCAGGTCTACTGTCACTCCTTTCAGTCTACCAATTGATATAACTCTGTGTTGGTTTGCTAGTTTCAACTGAACACGTGAATATTCTAATGTGGGCTCTCCCATACATTTCCATGTCTTCTTGGGTAATACATTGACTTCAGATCCTAGATCCAATATGATATCTCCCATGTTGAAATCTCCAATGTTGTCATTTATCCTGAAATCCCTACTTGTTCTTCTCCTTGTATGTAGGTTATTGACGGTTTTTTGTTCTAGTTTTCCTTCTGTCTCTATACTACATCTTTCTAATATATTTTTCAATACTTTGACAGAGGATGGATCATTCAATAGTTTTACACATGATTTCAAAAATCCTTTGATTGTACTTACTTTTCCCAGGGGTTGCATTTCCTTAGTATCATCCAACGATGGAGGCATCCCGTACTCTGTCTCTTCCTTTCTTTGTTGCATAGCTAAAGTCGACGTGGTGTCTGGCTTCAATAATTCTTGTCTGTCTTGCTTAAATATTTCCTTCTCGTTCTGCACGTCGAACTGTCTCCTTGGTTCAACATTCTTCTTCACCCACTGGTGTTGTATTGGCTCTTGTCGGACTGCGTCGTTTCCTGTTTTAGCGCCTCCGTGCATAACTATGTTGATGTTTTGTCCTTCATCCCTCGCTTTCACTGAAATCCATTGAACTTTATGGTTGTTATGATTTCACTTTTCCTGGATCTTCCCTAGTAACGCAAGACATTCTTCTGTGTCATGATCCGATGCGCAACAATACATACAAGTTGCTGGTGGAAATGAACATTCTCTTGCATAATGCCCTAGTTGTTGACAGTTGTGACATACCACTGGTCCTCTACCTCTTCCAAAGCCTACTCTTGCTCATCCTCCACCTTTGTAGGTAGCTCAATCTCCTCTCGGTGTGTTATACGAAGGCGTCTAGTTGTACTGTGCGGTATTGTACTGAGGTTGCACTGTTGTGTATTGTGGCTGCGCAGAATTATATGGTTGTTTTGCAGTATTATACTACTATTGCGTAGTGTTGTATGGGGATGGAACTTGGTTAAATTGTGGTGTGGCTTGCCCAATCATCATTTCTGCCTACACCCTATATGCATCTGATGTCCTCTCTCGCATCAAATCCATAGTTCTACAATCTTTGTCATCATGGCCCACTGATTTGCAAAAGTTGCAATATGAACTCTTTGGGACTGTCTGGTATTTCTGCATCATTGGGTAGTGATATGGATCGTGGCCTAGTTTCTTATATATTTTGCACCATAGTCCTCCCTTCGATAACAGATTTGGCATTCCTGCTGCCATGTACTACGTGAATGTTGGACATTTGTTTTTGTGGTGTCCTTTCGTCCTGCATGTGGTACACCAAATGAATTCTTGTTTGTCCTTAATTTTGTTCTGGTTTAGTTGGAACATTAAGTTCTTCAAATCCTCCTTCAGCTCTTCGATGGCTAGATTCGTCTACTGATATTGGTTTTCTTCCAGTTGTAGGGCTACCTGCAGAGCCTCTGCCTGTGTTTGAAACTTCTGTTGTTGCAATGGATATTTTAAGTGTGGTAGCAATGAATTGACGAACAGGTGCATGTGATGCATATCGGTCATGAGATATTTCTACTTTCCTTTCAATTGCTTGAATATCTGGTCAATCTCCCATACAGATTCTCCTGGTTTCTGTCTAATTTTTATCATCTCATTCATGTATTGATCCTCTAAACTTGGCTTCTGAAACTCATTTATCAACAATTTCTTGATGTCTGCAATCGTTCTAGTTGTCCCTGGTGTATTGTTTATAGCTAAACTCATGTACCAATCCAGTGCGCGATCCATTAGTGTAATTGCTAGCTATGCAAGTTTAGTATCTTCATCTGTGATCTGTTTTGCTTCCCAAATATTTTCACAGATAAACACATGTTTTTTCGGGTCTTCCGATGCTTCTCCTTTGAATTCTGGTAACCTGATGGTGGGATCTTGTCCTGCCATCCTGAATGTTGAACTACTACCTCCGCGCGGTGTAGATACTTGTCAGAATCAAACCTCTCATAAGGTCAAGCATGCCATGGATGGATGGAGAAATGACACTACGACAACAATGTGCTTATCATGCATTATTTTCAATTTGGATTATGATTGATAGTGTGTATTCATTGCAATATAATTTTTTAAATTTGGAAACTAGCACATTTATAACTTGGAACACCTTTCCCCTCGACATCAATGAGAAAAAGAACCATGCTCACTTTGAAATATCCTTTCTTATAGTCTTCCTCACTTTGCATACCCTAGTCTAATAAAATATTGATTGCATCTTTGAAATTTGCTAGTGAGGTTGTGGCATTGGGTCATTGCTAAGAATTTTACTTAATTCTACATAGATTTTCCATATTTTCTTCATTTATATGAAAATATGTAAGGCCATCGAGGACATCATTTTGCAATAATATGTATTCCATAGAAATATGCACATGTGCATATACACATGTTAGTCTAGGGAAACACCAATCCATTATTACAAACCCTTTGATTTATAATGCCACATAACTCACTCTTAAGTGACATGTGCCACACAAACCAATACTTGTGCTACATGCACCACAAAGACCATGATTGTGACACATAGAGGACACTTGTGCCATAGAATCCAAACTTACAACATTCACATAGATTACTGTTGTGTTACATAGAACACACATATGCCACTCATGCTACATAGACCATACATGTGCCACCACTACAACATAGACCACACATGTGTTCTACTTGTTCCACATTGACCATATTTTTACCACATGTTAGATGCCAATATTTCCATAGACACCATACATGCACTACAAGTGAAACCCTAACTAGCAAAGGTTTTTGTGGAGGTCTTTAGTGTTACAAGATTGGACAAAATTGTCAAAAAATCTCTGTTAAAACCTTTGTTATTGGTAGTGGAGGCTTTAACCAAGGGTTTTATGGGTGTTCATTATAACTAAAAATTATGGGTGGTCAACGATTCTAACAAATATTTTTTTTCAATGTGCTTATATTGTTAATGCACACATGTGTTCTCATAACCAATAAGCACTAGTGCGTGTTATATTTGAATCAACAATGGGTGTTACATATTTTGAATTTCCCAATGCAACTACATGTTTTTAAAATCATTGATGTGTATTCCATATTTTAAAAGCCACCGTGCATATTATATATTTTGAAAATATCGGTGTGTATATCTCATCCACATAGTAAAGCTTTGTCATGGTGATGATAACAATAATGAAAACAATAACATTCTCATTGAATAAAATGGTGGTGGTGTTATTGTTAGGAGCACCAATGTGTTTATTGAATTTATTAGCACAAGTGTGTTTGTACATGTATAGAGCACATGTGCTTAACAATTATGCAAAATGCACTAGTGTTAATATATATATAATCACATCATTGAAGTCAAATGAATACAATGCACCAATATGTTTCAATGATGAATTTTCCCTCATTATGGATATGCGATCCAGGAGGATCCAAGAATGCTCACAGAGGTCCAGGAGGATCCAGAATGCTCACTGAGGTCTAGGAGGATCCAGAAAAGTTCAAAATATTATTGTCTCAAATTCTCTCTAAAACTACATCATTGCATATATATCGATGATAGATCTCCTCAAACGGAGTTCGTATGAAAAAGTTATGGATGGTCAAAGTTCAAGTCAAATTAAGGCAAAAAAGCAAAAGTCAATAGGGTCAAAGGTGACACTTGTCACCACTGCAAGGGTGACATGTGACACCGACATACAAATTTACGGTGTTGACATGGCCACCCCTGGAACACCACGTGGCACACTGTACATCTGACCAAGCAAGTGACTCAACATCTGTATGGCACAAGTGGACAAGTTAGAGTTTGACATGTGGCAGAAATAGACCAATGAGAGGTTGCCACGTGGAAGCCTCCCATTAGCCATTATGGTTAAGGTTTATTAAAATTTTATTGGGAGTCTGGAGGATCAAACCCATGACCTCCCAAGACCTTACCCAAACCCTTTTACCAATACACCACACAATTGTTACTTAACCATATACATTGGTGATTGTATTTAACCTTGGTTGAAGGTTTGATCTGCGACAAAAAGGGTTGAGGGCCCAAGCCTTCGACCCATGGTCTTATTTGTATATATTGTGACCGTGTGCCGAGATCCGCGGGGTGTTAAAACTATATGCCACCACATATGTATACATATATCAACAACCATGTTATTTATAACGTATTGTTTAAACAAAACACTGTAAATATGGCATGATCGATGGGGTTCGACCTCGCAACCTACCTCACAATATGACAACGACTTAATCGTTGCGCCCTTGACGCCTTATGTTACAAAGATTATTCCCCAAATAGAATTAAATCGTTAAGTTGTTATATGGTGGTTTAGGGCCTGTGGACTATTTATGGGTGTGCAGTCTGAGGCTGATACACATCCTGAGACAACACACATACCAATGCCAACAAAAATACCGAGGATGTACAAATGCATTGTTTTGTGTGCAGAGAAAGGAGCTAAGTTTGGTATTGTCTCGTTATGCATGCCATGAGGTATATTGACTGCATATAGGCATGTTTATACTCATTTTTCTCGTTTTTCTGATAGGAGTTCAATAGTGATGTTATTTTTGTACTAAGAGGTTATTTGTAAAAGTCTTAGTCCATATTTCCATTAATGAGCACCATAGTGCATTGTTTGGCGTGTAAAGAGGGTGAAATTGAGCCAGTTCAAAATATGGTCGACTTTATACTCATTTTTCTCAAAATTTGGCAAGGACTTCAATGATAAAATTATTTTGTGATTTTGAGCAGCGGAATTAAAGAGAGTCCATAAAATTGGCTTTGTAAGTCCATGTTGTAATGTAATTTGGCATTTTTAGATGATAAGAGGTAGTCTTATTGTCTAGAAGGGACTTGAAGATGAAGTAATATATGTCATCGATGTTATATATTTGAGTTCTTTTGTTTTATGTTGTGTTATCTCACAATTCTTCAAATTACTCATCATTTATGAGATTTTGGATAAGAAGCACAACATCATTTTTTTTGCAAATCACCTCAATACGATCAAGGAATAAGTGGTATCTAAGGATTTTCGGATCAATATGCAAATGTAGCTTCTTGATTTTTATAAAAGTTCAATTAATCATTAGAAAGCTAGATTTTTTAATAATAATGTTTTTTTATGTTTTATTTGTGTGTTTGGATATAATTATTGCATTAATGTATTGTATTTGTTTAAATAACTATATTTTAAATTTGACGTGAGATCTCTCCCCCAATGATTAGTTGAGGAGGTCGTAGGTTCAATTCTCTTGATCCCCCTGGGGTGAGGCTTTGTAGTGAGGAACAACATCTTACCTCATTTACCATCCACGAATCATGGGGAAAAACTAGGAAGGTATTTTGCTAGGATTTCCTTGCAAAAAAATATATTTCAAATTTAAGTCTTTTTGAGTAGTGTTAATGTTTAAGAAATCTTTTAGATAGACCACATTTATATTTTTTTTCAACATTTTGGATCAAACTAGTGCAGGCCATCATTAGGAAACAAATAATTGATTTGTCAAAATAAGATCTCATATAAATTTATAATACAAAACTAATTAAATTAATTTATTATAATTATGAAAATCCACTTAATAAATTATTAATATAATGATTATTTTTAAATATAAATTTAATACGGTTTAATCTTATTTTAATTTAATTTTAAAATTATTTTAATTTAATATAAAAAAAAATTTAAATTAATTAAATTTTTTTTTTAAATTAAATTAATTTAATTTTTATTTTAAAATTTATTTTATTTTAATTATAATTTTGATTTTTATAATCGGAAAAAAAATATTTATAATTTTAATATTAATGAATAATTTTATTATTATTATTATTTTTAATTTTATTATAATTTTAAAATTTATTTTTAATTTTAACATAATTTTAAAATTTCTCTTAAATATATAATTTTAAATTTATTGTTTTATAAATTATAAATGTAATGCATAACATACCAATATTAAAAATCAATCATTAGACCAAACATAGAAAATGAGAATTTAAGTAAAATGAAACAAAAATCAATCATTAAAACATAAATAGAAAATAAGAATTTAAGTAAAATAAAAATTTGTAAAAGCATCTAACTAAAGTAACTTATTAAATAATTTAATCATATGAACTTAATAATAATTATAATAAAACAAATATATGAAATTAATTTTAATTAAACTAAAATATTATTTAAAATGATAGTTTTTAATTATTTATTATTAGAGCTTTATTAGATAAAATATATATTATATATTTTATCTAATAAAATCCCCACCTTCTATATGAAGGTGAGGAAGCTTTATTATATAAAATATATTTTATATATTTTATCTAATAAAGCCCCCACCCTCATATTAATTTTAATTAAACTAAAATATTATTTAAAGTGATAGTTTTTAATTATTTATTATTATTTTAGGTGATAAAAAGATCAATAACTATAAAAAAGAAATTAAAAGGTTTTTTTAAACTTGTCCGTTGAGTAATGTAAATTTGGTGCTTGCAATTGTTTAAGTGTTTAGTCAATGGAGATGTATGGATTAATGCCAACAATGTATTATTTCCATCTAATTTTTATGGAACGGTCAATTTCACCAATATATGGCTTTCCACATTAACAAGAGATCATGTACATGCATTTTCAATGTGTTGGATCAATGGGATATGTTACATATTTTAAGGATTTCCTTATCTTATTTATGGGTTTAAAGGTAACTCAACATTCTTCTTCCTAAGAACTTTCACAATATTATAGTAGTTTTTTGGACGTAAGTTAAGAACACTTTGGAGATGTCTTGGGTTTGATCCTTTATTGTAGTGTTTTTTATATGCATTTTTTTTAGGTCTTCATAGCTTGACATTGTTTGTAATCATTATCCTTAAAAACTTTGAGAAGATGGAGTTTCTTCTTTTCTAAATTTTTGTCATTTAAGATTTTAAGGGCCATTGTTGCTAAAGTGTTGAGAATCCTTGATTTTGGTGCTAGATGGTGATGAGAGTTGGAATGAAGGTATAATTTGTTTAGTGTGAGTCTTCTTCCCAAATACCCTTTATGCCAACGATTCATTTTGTTTTTTCATTGTCAAGACATCAAGGAAGGGTAGGCTTCCATTTTCTTCAACTTTCATAATGAACTTAATGCGTTGTTATTGATCATTCAGATACTCCAAAAAATTATCCAAATTATCATGCCCATGGGGCCAAATATCTTACTCGTAACTTTTGTTGAAGAGGAAATGAACTAAGGTTTTTTTTCTCAAGATGTTCCATGAATAAATTGGCCACAATTGGGGAGAGTGGAGACCCCATTGTCACTCCACATGTTTGCTCATATATCTCATGCTGGAATCTAAACAATGTAGAGTTTAAACATATATCAAATAGTATAGCAGTGCCTTGGTCTAATATCTTACTGATAACCTAAACAAATTCATCAATTAAAATCTTAGTAAAAAGTGAACCACATCGAAGCTCACTAGAAGATCATCAGTTTTATCTTTAATGTCCTTAATTATGTTGAAAAAAAGGGTATAGTTTTTAATAAAGGAGTTGGTTTACCTACAAAAGGTTTGAGATTACACACTAAGTGATCTTCAAATTTATGTGTAGGTCCACTAATTGTATTGATTATCGGCCTAGGAGGAACACCACCTTTGTCAATTTTGGGAAAGCCATAAATCCTGGGAATCCAAAGACACTTAATGACCAACTTATTCTTTTTATCATCATCCAAAGTAGATTTATTAATAGCTTTGGATACCTCCCTTTCATCATCTAAATTAGATTTATTAATAGCTTTGGATACATCCCTTGAAATTTTGTTGAGGGGGTTTAACCAATTTTCTATAATTCCCATCGTTGTTGAGATGTTCAATCATATTCAATAAATAATATTTCTTATTTATAATAACCACCACCCCATTTTTATCAATTTTATTAGTCCCTGCCTCTAGCCAGGGACTATAGCAATCGGCTCGCGATTAACCATCATTGGCCACCTATTAGTGGGTGCGTTCTTGTTGAGACCTTTTCGTGCTTCCATTTTTCCCTCCCACATTCTATTTTCCCCACTTCTTTACTCCTTTTCTTTTCCCCCTTCTATACCTTCCCTTTTTCCCATTTGATTGTATCCCTTCTTTTTTCCCTTTCTGGGTTACTATACTTAGTCATATTTTAGTTCGCAGGTTCACGGGTTGTCACATTTTCATTTCCATTCACTTACTCATGCACACGTTTGTTTCAACACTTAGACTTTTTCTCCAAATTCGTGGGTATGCATGCTCATACATTTGCTCTCTTGTTTTCGTAACCCTCACTTTGCACTTCAACTTCCATGATCTACGTTTCGACCATCACTTAACCTTTAGCTTCATCATAGGGGAAATATTTCAATGTATCCCTTTCCTCATGCATACAAGTCCTTGGCGTTCGAGAGTGTTGCGATGCAAACTCCTCCCATCTCCCGAAGTGCCTGATCTCCGAACTAAAGGGGTTAGCGCCACGCGTCCTCGGCAAATCGATGACTGGGAAAGAACCCAAAGGATCCCTTGATCTACGGTCCTGGGTTCTTCACGGATCCGGCCTTCGGGGTTTCGGATCACGATTTAGTTGGTCAGATAGGTTCTAGTTGGTCAAATAGGTTCACCTAACCACCTAGGGAACCGCTTAATGCCAATCAACCTTACAGGTAACTGTAACGCTCTGTCGTCTTCAACCAGTTTATGACTACGAGGGTCGATGATACTCCTAAATCAAAAGGAACGTAGCCCTCTTAGGCTTAGCCTAAGGTTCCTGGGTATTGGTCATATGGGTCCTCCCAAACAGATCTCGTTTGCTCGTCTTCCAAACAAAGAGATTTCCCTATTCAAGGCTTGAACCTCGCTATCCTTCTTGTGCTTTGTCATGAAATGGTTAAGGACTTGGGCCTGAAATCCCGGTCACACGACAAGGAGTCTGAAAGAGGTATCCTCTTCATACAGACAAGTTTAGGTCGACACGATATCTCCTATCTCGACTGTCTTACAAGCTTATGTCCCAGGAAGCCTCAGGAGCTAAGTTGGGCATACAGACTATCAGTCAGAAGTGTAAGTTCACAAAGAGATGAAGGCATACACATATCATAACCATTCCACACATAAACCATTTATAAATACACATATGTATAAATCCATGCATTCATCCATTATTCCAGTTCAATACATAAAATAGGGAAAATACTTATCAGAACAAAATAACGTGAAACGACTACTGAAAGGGGTGCCTGTTTCCTCCCAACCATAGGCTCAGTCACTCCTAACGGATTTACCATTAGCCACCCCCGAGCTAGACCACGATGCTTTGAGATATAATCCTTTCTTCCATCTCAACGATAGTAGGGACGAAGGTTAGTCTCCTCCTCCCGTAGGATCTTGGCAACGATTTACACAATGCTAAGCAAGGAGGACCAACCTCGTTTATTAGCTTGTATCATAACCCGGCTAGCTGTTTCCCTTCCCTCAAGATCTTGGCAACAATTTACATAATACCAAGCAAGGAGGACCAGCTTCGTTTATCAGCTTGTATCATAACCCAGCTAGTCGTTTCCCTACGACCAGAACACTCATTTCTCAGTTCTTCCTTGAACCCAAGACATCTCCAAAGTGTTCTTACCTTACGTCCAAGGAACCACTAATAAGATTGTGAAAGTTCTTAGGAAAAAGAATGTCGAGTTTACCTTTAAACCCATAACTAAGATAAGGAAATCCTTAAAATATGTAAAAAATCACATTGATCGAACGCATTGAAAATGTGTTTGCATGATTTCTGATTAATATGAAAATCCATATACTGGTGAAATTGATCGTTATATAAAAATTAGATGGAAAGAACACATTGTTGGCATTACTCCATACATCTCCATTGACTAAACACTCAAACAAGAGCAAGCACCAAATTTACATTACGCCACATGCCACTTTAAAAGAAATCTTAATTTCTTTTTTTATAGTTAATGATTTTTTTAATCACCTAAAATAATAATAAATATTTAAAAATATCACTTTTAAATAATATTTTAGTTTAATTAAAATTAATTTCATATATATGTTTTATTATAATTATTATTAACTTCATATGATTAAATTATTTAATAATTTAATAAGTTACTTTAGCGTTTACAAATTTTCATTTTACTTCAATTATGTTTCATTTTATTTAAATATTCAATTTCCATTTTTGCTTTAATGATTAATTTTTGTTTCATTTTACTTAAATTCTCATTTTCCATTTTTAGTTTAATGATTGATTTTTATGTTAAAATTAAAAACAAATTTTAAAATTATATTAAAATTAATAATAATAATAATATTAGAATCATTCATTAATATCAAAATTATAAATATTTTTTTTCAAAATGAAAAATCAAAATTATAATTAAAATAAAATAAATTTTAAAATAAAAATAAAAATTAAATTAAATTAATTTTAAATTTAAATTAAAATAAGATTAAATTGTATTAAAGTTATATATAAAATAATCATTATATTAATAATTTATTAAGTGGACTTTCATAATTATAATAAATTAATTTAATTAGTTCTATATTTATATAAATTTATATGAGATTTTGTTTTGACAAATCAATAATTTATATGGGTCCTCCCAAAGAGATCTCATCTCATATGTTCGTCTTCCAAACAAAGAGATTTCCCTTTTCAAGGCTTGAACCTCGCTATCCTTCTTGTGCTTTATCATGAAATGGTTAAGGACTTGGATTTGAAATCCCGGTCGCACGACAAGGAGTCTGAAAGATGTCTCCTCTTCATACGGACAGGTTCAGGTCGACACGATATCTCCTGTCTCGACCGTCTTACAAGCTTATGTCCCAAGAAGCCTCATGAGCTAAGTTGGGCATACAGACTATCAGTCAAAAGTGTAAATTCACAAAGAGATGAAGGCATACACATATCATAACCATTCCACACATAAACCATTTATAAATACACATATGTATAAATCCATGCATTCATCCATTATTCCAGTTCAATACATAAAATAGGGAAAATACTTATCAGAACAAGATAACGTGAAACGACTGTTGAAAGGGGTGCCCGTTTCCTCCCAACCATAGGCTCAGTCACTCTTAACGGATTTACCACTAGCCACTCCCGAGCTAGACCACGATGCTCTGAGATATAATCATTTCTTCTAGCTCAACGATAGTAGGGACAGAGGTTAGTCTCCTCCTCCCGTAGGATCTTGGCAACGATTTACACAATACCAAGCAAAGAGGACCAACCGTGTTTATCAACTTGTATCATAACCCGGCTAGCTCTTTCCCTTCCCGCAAGATCTTGGCAATGGTTTACACAATACCAAGCAAGGAGGACCAACTTCGTTTATCAGCTTGTATCATAACCCGACTAGCCATTTCCCTGCGACTAAAACACTCATTTCTTAGTTCTTCCTTGAACTCAAGACATCTCTAAAGTATTCTTACCTTACGTCCAAAAAAACCACTAACAAGATTGTGAAAGTTCTTAAGAAAAAGAATGTCAAGTTTACCTTTAAACCCATAACTAAGATAAAAAAATCCTTAAAATATGTAAAAAATCCCATTGATCGAACACATTGAAAATTTGTTTACATGATTTCTGATTAATATGGAAATCCATATATGATGAAATTGATCGTTCCATAAAAATTAGATGGAAAGAACACATTGTTGGCATTACGCCAAATTATGCAACACAAAACAAAGCATCTGTACATCCTTGAGATCTGTGCTGGCATTGGGATGCGTATTGTCTCGGGATGTGTGTTGGCCTTGGACCGCGGGCCCTAAACCATCATACGAAAACTT
Source organism: Picea engelmannii (assembly GCA_009831015.1). Taxonomy (NCBI): domain Eukaryota; kingdom Viridiplantae; phylum Streptophyta; class Pinopsida; order Pinales; family Pinaceae; genus Picea; species Picea engelmannii. Next base: position 204,596 of record ML811028.1, read on the forward strand.
AGCAATTTAATTATGTTTGGGGCATAATCTTTGTAACATAAGTCCCCACGGGCACAATGATTAAGTCGTTGTCATATTGTGTGCTAGGTTGCGGGGTCGAACCCCGTCGACCATGCCATATTTATAGTGTTTTGTTTAAACTATACGTTATAAAAAATAAATATATTATATATTTATTATTTAACTTTTTGTTTAAACTATACGTTATAAAAAATAAATATATTATATATTTATTATTTAACTTTTTGTTAAAGATTACATTTTACGAAGATTAATAAAAGTTCATTGTAAATGATTTTACATAAATTTGTGAGAAAATGAATGCATATATATTGAAGATTAAATTACATTGAAAAATTATTTATTAAAAATTCATTATATTATAAAAATTAATATTAATGAGAAAATGTGCATTAAAATAAATAAGTGAAATTTTATTAATATAAAATTAATAATTTTTTATTTATAATTCTTTAAAAAAAAATTATCATTTAAAAAAATTAATTATATAAATCTATATTATATATTTTTAATATTTATATTTACAAATTTATATTTAAATTTATGTATATAATAAAGAGGAGAAATGTAATTTCTATTTAAATGCATAAACACATATTCATTTTAAATTTCAATCTATAATCCAATAAAAGAGATCAAATTTCTCTAGATTCAAACTTTTTTTAAATTGCTATGTGAACTACACATTGAATACATATGAAATTACACATCTCCCTCACACTGAAATGTATACTACACTTGTCACCATAATAGAATTAAACTAAATATATTATATATTAAATAATAAATATATTATATATTATATATTAAATTACACATCTCCCTCACACTGAAATGTAGAAAACACCTCTCACGACAACACAATTATAATAAATATATTATATATTAAATTTTGTAGATTATAATAATTTTATTATATTTTACATAAGAAGAAAAAAAATGTACAAATAAAATATATCATATAAAAGATATCACAATAAGTTTGAATAGGTGATGATACATTACTATCCTTCCCTAAAAAGTTCTTTTGAATAGGTGATGATACATTAATATCCTTTCCTACCCCTAAAAAGTTGAGAAAGGCTAATTTTCATTTCATCATCTTCCCAAATGATGCTTTGCCACCAATCCAACTTTCCCTCAATTATTTTCAAGTTAGATAGTTTCTCCATTCCTAATGGCAATTTCCTCAACAATGAACACTTAGATATGTTCAATTCTTGAAGTTTGAGCAATGTTCCTTCATTCCATATATTTAAAGACCCCCCTATACTCTCTAATTTAATTAGCGAATACAGGTTTAAATACCTCAACATTTGGAAACTCCCACTCCCAAAGTCCAACTCCATCAACTCATTGCAGCGCAGTATGTTTACTCGTGTTAAATTGGGTAGGTTCTCCGTTGCGGATATCAACTTCTTAGCAAATGGACAATTAGTTATATCCAAGCATTCAAGTTGGGGCATTGCTTTTTCATTCAACACATTAGATGGTCCTGCAATACTCTCTAACTTGTCTAAGTTGAATAAAGTCAACTCCTCCAACATTGGAAAGCTTTCATTCCCAATCTCCAAGGCCGGAAGCTCCCTTAATCGGAAACAGCTGTCTAAAGTTAAACTCTTCATATTTTGAAATTCACAAATGCAATTCGGTAAAGATAAGCCTTGATAATTACGTAGGACTAATCTCTCTAACTTCTTCATATGCTTGATGCTCTCAGGAAGAATATCCTCTACCACATCATCTCCATTTGTATCTGCATCATGGTCGTATGTTAATTCCAAAGCTCTCATGTCCAACCAGGGACCCATTGTGCCTTCTGCCTTTATCTTTGCAGATAGCTCCATCAGATTTGAGAGATTTGCGAGATCCCCTGCTCTAACCGTACAGTTCTGTGGCAGGGCTAGTTTGTTCAATGAAGTGAGTTGAAAAATACCATGTGGAATTGTCACTAACCTGAAACACCCTTTTAAATCGAGATGCTTTAGATTTGTAAGCTCTCCTATTCCACTCGGCAATGAATGTAGCTCGTAACACCCTTTTAAATCGAGATGCTTTAGATTTGTAAGCTCTCCTATTCCACTCGGCAATGAATGTAGCAAGGAACAGTGTGTAAGATTCAAAAATTGAAGACGAGACAAATTGCATATTCCACTCGGCAATGAATGTAGCTCGAGACAGAACTCAAGATTCAAAAATTGAAGACGAGACAAATTGCATATTCCACTCGGCAATGAATGTAGCAAGGAACAGCATGTAAGATTCAAAAATTGAAGACGAGACAAATTGCATATGCTATCAGGCAAATCCTTTAAAACCCTGCACCATTGCAAGTCAAGAAACTCAAGTTGTCCAAGTTGCCCCACTGATGTTGGCAACGAACTTATTGAAGTGTTTGACAGATCAAGAACCCTGACACACGTAAGGTTTGAAAGAAAGCCTTCTGGAACCTTTTCCAAATATTTGTTCTGCGCTAACATCAAACTTACAAGATTAGGGCATTTAAAATCCATCGGTAAATCATGAATATCATTCCCAATAATCGATATTCTTTTGCAATCCCTGGTCTGTTCTTCACTAGGGAAATTCTGTAGATGTTGACCTGCTGCAAATAACCAGTTCTCCTCCTTTTGGCCCACATATATGGCCATGTCCCGCACAACATCATGAACCTTTAAATACTCAGGACCATCATACTCGACCAAGCACCTGCTTACCAGTACATTTATGTACTCACGCCCAATATCCATGAAGTAAGTTGTCCCTCTTGGACTCACCAACCCTTCTCCGCTCCACATTTGCACGAGACGCTCCACTGGAATTTCTGCATCCTCAGGAAACGCAGCACAATATAGAAAACAAAGCTTTAGATTCGGATCGGACAAATCATTATAACTCCATCTTAACGGTTGATAGAGCTCTGCATCAATGGTACTGTGAGTGTTTGGGAAGGAAGGATCTGCAGTTCTCATCATATTCAATGCACGACGCCACTCTTCATTCGTCCCTTTGCAGCTCATAGCTGCAGCTACTGCATTTATGGCCAACGGTAACCCTTTGCACTCCGCGGCAATTTCTTTGGCTATAGCCGCCTCTATGTTACTCTCATTAAGAACCCCATTTGTAAAAGCTCCCCTTTTAAATAAGTCCCAGCCTTCGCCTATGGTCAAGGGTCTAATGTTCACTGAGTACGCAATCGCCCCCATTCTTTCTATCACCTCTTTCTTGCGAGTGGAGATTATGATTTTGCTTTGATTATGATCGCCAAATCTAACGCCCACTTTATCTATCAGATCGATTGGACTCCAGATGTCGTCCAATACGATCAGAAATTTCTTTTGATGGAGAGATGCATACAATCTCATCTTCCTTTCTTCAATATCAGAAATTTCCTCCAGATTTAATCCCAGTTGCTTAGCAATGGAAGCCTGCAACTCCTTAATCTGAAAGTTCTGAGAAACTACAAACCAAAGAACGAAATCAAAGATACCACTAACCTCTTCCTTGTAAGCGTTGTAGATGACTTTCAGCAAGGACGTTTTTCCAACGCCCCCCATGCCATGCACGCCGATCACACGAGACTGGCAATGAGGTTCGCTCAGCCATGTCTGCAGCTGATCCTGAGCGGACCGAATACCCAAGCCTATATAGCCAGAGTCTGGCACAGGTTGAAGAAGCAGGTCCTCCCGATGCGCCGCAGCGGCCAGAACCTGCTGGGCATTGGCAGATGTTGCAAAGACCCTATCAAGGTTTTGAAAAAGGCCATCAAATTTGGCCTTCCAAGCTCTAATCTGCGTGGGCATGTTGGGGTTGCAGAGGAAGCAGCAGCAGCAACGGAGACACCACCCTCGCTCTCTGTGTCGCTTGGCCCGATCGATCAGATCTCTGGCCTCTCCAAGGGCGTTGTTCATGTTTTCCAAACATCTTTCCACGGGTCCGGGAAGCCCCTTCTGCTGATCTTGGAACTGGTTGCGAATATCGATTAACAAGCCCTCCATAGTGCTAAAGTCAGTATCCAGAATTTGGAGGTTTCCATCTAACTCAATAACATCGTTCAACTTTTGGAAAATCGCAACAATAATGGTGCTTGTCACGTTGGCCGCCGCTCCCGTCCCATATGCCTCTGCCATAGCTGATAGCAAAGAGAGATTGAGAATGGGAATTACTGGAACGAAGTAAAGGGCTGAAAAAAATTGGGGGACAAACGTAAACGTTGGAAGAAGGGGTCCGAGCGTGGGAGTGCACCAATCAATGAACGAATGAAGAAGTGAGGAAGCCTTGGGCTTGGGTTTGCGTGGAGGAAAGCAATGTTACCCAGAAACGAATAATTTGGAGGATGGATAAACATAACAGAAGCATGATATTAAGTAATGTGAATAGGATTCGAACCATTACTGTCAACAAAGTATCAATAGTCAACAAAGTATCCATTATTTTCCACAGACTATGTGGAAAATAAATCCCGGACCACAAGAATATGCTTATGTGGGATTTGATCAGATTGCCTATCAAATCACTGTAGTTCTTTAAACTTTAAAAAAGTTAGTGGACTAATAACATAATGGTATTGATTGTTGATTGAGATATGTCAACCACATTTAGTTGTGTGGTTGTACTAGTATATTGACATATAACCATATTTACAAATTTCAACATTGCTTTCAAATTAAATTTTGGTTGTGCTAGTATATTGACATATGGAGAGATTTATAAATTTCAACTTTGCTTTCAAATTAAATTTTGGTTATGTTATTAAATAGATTTTATAGCACACACCATTTTAGATTGCAATGAAAATCACATTTTGAAGGTGCTTGAAACACATTAAAATATGAAAAAAACTATACTCTAAAATTGCAGCCACAAAAACAAAATTATATAATTAATGTACAACCCTTTTTCCCCTTTTCTTTTGAACCTCATGTCATCCCTAGGAAGAAGTATCCACATTAAAAAGGAAAACTAGATTAGAAAAAACTTAAGCTAACTGTTCTACGAAATAATTTTTTTCACCAAAATCGGAAAATATAAAAATGTTTAATATTCTATAAAGACATAACATGTACAACTCCTATACCTAAGGAGGAAATCAAATCCTCTTACGGTTTAAGTTATCCTTAAAAAAATTCCCCACTCAACACTTCTAAAATTGATTAAATAATTTTTATTTGTATTTTTTTAACAAAAATATCGATATACTAATATATTGACAAATGAATTTTTTTTCCAAATTTCAAACCTGCTGGTACCATATCAACTACTCCCATTATCCATACCAACTAAATGAAATTAATATCTGGTGGTTGCAATTAAATATTTTTGATGGCAGGATCCAATAAACTCCCACAGCGTTCTTTCCTGCAGGGTGTATTCATGCCATGTGATGGATGTAAAGTGTTTCCTGAAATGTTACAGGAGTCATTCAATTATTTTGTTGGAGCCGCTCTGAAATCCAGACGTGTCTTTCTAAATGGAATATGCTGTATAGAGTTCTAAATAGGTGTCTGTCTAAAAGGAATATGCTGTATAGAGTGGCTTTGATAACAAAGTAATGTCTACGGAACTGGTGCTGTGGGATGCTTATTGCTTACAACAAAATAGGTATCTCGTTGAAATGAATATGCCGTATAGAGCTGCTCTGAGAACAATGAAATATCTACCGAACGGGCAAGTTCGGGTTTCTAACATTGTATCAGGTCGTTCCGGGGTGTACTTCTTTACAGACAACATATACAACTATTTTCCACGACCTGCGTACTAAGACGATGCTAGACCTGCAGAAGAAGATACCTAGGAGCACGCGTGCTTACTCCTCACAGTCTTCTTTCGGCCTCATTATTTTGTCTCAGGTGTTTCTGTCATTGCATCGGCCTAAGCCATCTGACATGTTCTCCTGCTGATTGATTTTCCGCACGATATTTTTCTTCTGGACACGAATATCCAAATGCCTTTGATTAAGTTTAAAGGATTGGAAATCAGGAAATCTTCAGAATATCTTCTGCAACCTAT
>ML811029.1:0-12844 GCA_009831015.1 Picea engelmannii
AACCTAGACGGCTAGGACATAAGCCTAAGTTCCCTTGTAAGCTTTACAAGAGAGATCACCTTACTCATTTGTGCCTTGGCATTCCATAGGTACAAAGATTGTGCTCCCTATCTGCAAGCTCTTCTGATTCTGAGTCTTTTAAGGTTTCCTCACAGTCTATTCAGCCTTTGGTTGTGAAATTGGTCATGCCGATGCAGTCATCGACTGATCCCACTCCTCTTTTGGGGGGTGAGGTGCCTTTAGACCATGTAGTCTCATAGCCTATTCATCCATTAGTTGCGAAAGTGGTCATGCCGATGCAGTCATCGGCTGATCCCACTCCTATTTTGCGGGGTGAGATGCCTTTAGACCATGTAGTCATGCAACCTATTCAACCATTAATTGCGAAAGTGGTCATGCTGATGCAGTCATTGGATGATCCCACTCTTATTTTGGGGAATGACGTGTTTACCGACTATGTTATTAGCATTTTCGATTCAATACTTTCAGAACAAGGGGGAATTCTGCTCGTTCTGAGCACACCCCCTCCAATCCTTAGGATGGTTTCCTTTGATTGGAATGACCTTGTTGATCCTCGTCTTCCTTCTACTGCACCTTTTCAAATAAGGGTTGAATTTAATTCAATAATCATTTATCGATGTATTGTGGATGAGGGAGCCTCTGCAAGTATTTTATCCTCCTTGGTTTGGAAAGTATTTGGATCTCCCAAGCTTGTGTCTTCTTCGCATGAGTTGTTGGATTTTGATAGACATCCTAGTCAATATTTGGGGATTCTTCCTCATTTTCCTATCTCGTTAGGTGGGAAGAATGTCTGTGTCGATGTTATAGTGGTGCAAGGCCCATTAGATTTCAATATGCTTCTCGGGCATGATTATGTATATGCTATGAAAGATGTGGTATCTACGCTCTTCCTGGTGATGCATTTCCCTCACAATGGAAGCATTGTCACCATCGACCAGCTGGCATTTGATAATAACTACCCTAATTCGGCGTTAGTTCAAACTACCCCTTTATATGTTCCTAGTGTTCAGGTAGACTCTACCCCGCCACGGGTTAATTATGTGGCGTCTCATCCTCGGTGTTCAATTTCTTCTGAGCAGGAACCTGTGCAATCATGTTTTCCTTCTCAAGAATTGGAATCAACAATTGATCCTTTGGTTTATCCAATGCGGGCATGGGAACCCTCGCTTCCTCCTCTTGGTCCAAGTGGGCTTGAGTATCCTTCTAAGTCTGATCTCGTTGTTTGTAGATCCTCCAGCTCTCATTCTTGTGATTCTTCGCTGATAGACTCTGCCAATCCTAGCTAGAACCTCCATCATCATATGGAGTATGGTTAGTTTACTTCACCCTTTGGGACTGTCGACCCTCATTTGCATGATTTCTCGGATTTTGAATTGCCTTCAGATGAGGCTATCCTTGAAGCCATGACTACGATTTCTATCCCACAGGAGGACTAACACCATGGTTTTTGTTTTCTTCCCTTTAGGGAGACTTCCCAAGTTGACTATCGAAGAGACTCCTGGTCTGAGCCTAGCAGTGGGCTCTACCTGAACCAATTTCATACATGAGTTGTAGCCCCCATGGAGTCTTCTTTAAGCCCTTTTCAGACTCCCTAAAGATGAAAAGATTGTCGAGTGACCTTGTTTCTTCACACTCGTTAAATTGGTCCAGAAGAATGTTCCTTACATGGGTCTTCTTTTAAGCCATTTTCAAACCCTCTAAACATGAAAATATTGCCGAGCGATCTTATGGCCTTTCACGCTTGTTAAACTGAAATTTGAAGTCACGTCTATCCAGTGGTAGTTTACCCCTTTTTTAGTCTGGATGGTCAACTGTATGAACAAAGGTATACTCTAAGAAACTTCAGTTCTCTAGAAGAGTACCCTCAGGTATCATTTTAACCCTTTTTCGGGCATGAGGGACTAAATGTATGAAAAAGGAACCCCCACGGAGTCCATAGTTAAGCTCTTTTCATACTCCCTAAAATTGAAAAGATCGTTGAGTGACCTTATTCTTTCACACTCGTTAAAATGGTCTAGAAGAACATTCCTGACGGAGTCCATAGTTAAGCTTTTTTTAGACTCCTTAAAAATGAAAAAATGGCCGAGTGATCTTGTCTTTATCACACTCGTTAAAATGGTTTTGAATAGACATCTTTTTGGTGCTAGTTTACCCCTTTTGCGAACCAACTAGACTACCTTCGAAAAAGGTACCCCAATGGAGTCTCCTTTTATGTTTTCAGACTCTCTAAATATGAAAAACCACCGAGCTTACCTTCTCCGGGCTCCTTAAAATCACGTCGAAGGATGTTACCATTGTGTGTTTTATTAATCGCATTTTCATACCCGTGTTTTTGGCCTAATGTTGGCTCCATGTTGCTCTCAATTGAACCATCTAAATCATGCCTTATACACAAGCCCTGCAACACTTTTCCTCTGCGTCTTGACACCTTTGGCCCCTGGAGGATTTTTCCCGAGTGTCCTTACTTTCAACATCATTCTTGTCCTTGCACCTCAAACTTGTATGTTTGCAACACTCATCCCTCCTTTATAACGTAGCATTCTTTTATTCTTTTTCCAAAATTATTGAAAAAGACAAATATATATATATATATATATATATATATATATATATATATATATATACCCCAAAAAGAGGAAAGGAAAAGTATTTTCTTTGTATTGGCAGAATAATGAGTCACCCTTGGATGAAGAACATTTGTTTGTTTGTTCATCAAACTCTTGGATTTAATGCAACCTTAAGAATTTGTTCTCGCTGCCTAGAGCTGTGTCCTCCTACATTTGGTTATTCTTCCAAACATATGGAGAGTTTGTGTTGCCTCTTGCCTCGTAAACTTATGTTAATTCCATGCTACCTGAGTCTCATCATTTGTCATGCTATTGTCCAAGGGAAGTTTTTACCAAGCCTGAGTTGACCCCTCTGCAGTTTGTCTCTTTCCCTCATGCCTGACCATCCTGAACGTCCAATCAAGTATTCGCTTGAAATCAATGAAGCCTTCAGTCTGATCATCAAGATTCTCTAGTCCATGACCGACAAGCTGTCAAATACCTCTGGGTAGTGAAGTCGTACACTCATATTACACTCCTACCTAAGTTTTGAATATTTTGAACTTGTTGCTCGAGCTCTGTAGACCTCATCTCTAGCCATCAGGCCTTATTAGCTTCTATAAGATGGATACTCTACATGTATATCTTTTTGATTTCGAGATGTAGCTCCGTTGTGTATTGATCGTAGCTACACTTTATATAGTTATATGACATGGATCTACAGTGTATTTGATTGGTAGCCATGATTTTATTTTATCCCAAGCATGGGTATGCCCACCTCGATGAGACAATTATTATTTTGCAGATGACACCTCCCAGTTTTTGGTCCCTGGGATCACTTTTTCGGCACATCGGTGAAGATTGGTAATGTATTTTGGCCATCAGATGATCTTTTGACCTCACACATTAGGGGGCATCTGTTATAACCCTAATTTTCACTAGACATGCTTACCTAGCATCAGGCCATCTCAGATTCCTTCTTTGCCAAAACACTACTGAACGACTCTTCCTAAAAACCCCTTTTATAAATACCCATGCACCCTACTCCATTACTGCATGCGTGCACACACTGGATGACCCAAGACAACCCGCGTGTACCTACAAAAGCATGGAAAAAGGAAATTTGTTTATGGAACACATAACTTTGGGTAAGTTAACTAAACCTTTCGGCCATGCATGGCCGGTCATGCGACCAAATACCTAGCTTCTTCTAGTCTATAAAAGAAGGGTTAGGGGTCCCATTTGAAAGGAGTAGAATCATAGTAAAGAAACTATACTCGATTAAGCATTCCCTTTGTCCCAACCTTTAGCCATCCTTGTGAAAATAGAAGTATAGAGAAAAGAAGTTGGAAGACAGTGGAAGAAGAGCCCAGGACCAGGATCGAGGAGCAGTAGCTGACTTTATCATTGTAAGGTATCATTGTGAAGTTAATAAAAGAATTGCTTTTCTCATCCCACCATATGAGATTTTCATTATTAGAATATTGATCGTATGATTGATTAAATCTCTAACCCATTAGTTCATAGATCAAATGCATGTGGAGTTCTTTGTTTGTCTTTAGTGAATGCAGGTCAACATTGGGAGGAGAGTTGTAGTCAAAGAAGGATCAAGCGCGAAAAGGGATCGACATAAAAAATGAAGAATAAGGTACGTCAACTTAATTTCTTGAGCCTTGTATTTATGTATGAGTAATGGGGGTCTAGGCATGGGATGATGGTAAAAAGTAAGAATCTTTAGGTCATTTATGCATGCATGATAAAACCCTTAATGCTAGTCTGTAGGAGGGATTTCCCACCCACAACACCAGGTTCAAAGTTTGATTGATTAAATTGATAAGATTCAAATTTACACATATCAAGTTTGATAACTGCTAAACATTATAGTTGTGATATAAATGTTCGAAAAGTTTTATTATTGAATAGTTGGTGGCATGTGAGCATATTGAGATAAATGTTGATTGTAATTATTTACTATATATAACTAACTTATCCCCTAGGAGAAACTTCTCGTTTTGTTTCCAGGTTACCATGGAGGAATGATTGATCACAACACCAAAAGAGTGTTTCTCTCATTTCTTATTATTGCATTTCTTACTTTTGACCCTTGTTTCAGGCAGGTCACAAGTGACAGCTCTGAAGTATCTACTGTGACGATTTTTTTGGCTATTTTTTAAAATTATTATAAAGAGTATTATTCTTGTATATTGTTTCTCCCTTGTTTTTATTGTTCCAAGTAGGTCACGGGCGATAACCCTAAGGGAGCTATAGTGACAGTTGTAGGAGGAAACTCATTAGGTGAGACATGGAGTAGAATGTTCAAGATGTATACATGACCGTATACATCCATGTACCGAAGAAGAATGATAAGAATAAGATTATTTTTATAGATATAGAACATATCATATGGAGACATATCATGAGGATCATAAGGCTCCAAATACGATAGAATAAATCCCTTTATTGCAGTTGATCACTCTTCATATCATCAGGAAGATTTAGTAGAGATAAAAGGGCCTACCCAGAATCAATGCAACAACTAGGAAGAAAGAAGCATAGTCTCGTGACACTTTGTAGGATGCAAAGCCATATAGCATTGATGAACCATATCAGAGGGAGAAGATGGCTCTGAATATTATATAGACTCAGAGGGAGTCAAGATTCAAAGGGAGGATGGAGACTCATAATGAGCCTGATCTCAGGGAGCATGGAGACTTAGAATGAGCCTGATCTCAAAGAGGATTAGATGGGAAAAAGAGACGTCTTCCAGGACTGACAGACAAATTCCATGAGTTGAGAATACTATATCATATCTTAAAAGACTTCTAGAAGATGTGAAATATCCTAGAAAGATTCCCTTGTTTCAGTGACAGAGGAGGAATCTAGACAGAAGGACTAGGATATGGATTTTTCCTTGAGACCAGAAGGGAGGTCAGTGGTGACTTCCAAGATTGATCTAGAAGATAATAGTATAAATATGAATAAAGCTTGATTTGTGTCTAGAGGATTCTCCCAAAAAGAGGGAGAATACTATGAATAGACACTTTCTGTAGTAATCAAAAGAAGTATATATAGAAAAAACATGATTCATTAAAAGAAGCCGACACAGTATGAGATTCAGAGGGAGAGGGTATGCAATCGTTATATTTGAGATTGAGTTATCTCGAGTACCAGTTGGTGTAGTACATGATTCAGGCCATGGAGACATGAATACAATAAAATATTGAGTTAACTACAGAGAGAGAGGATAAGCTACACTATATCTCAGCTATTGAGACACTCTTAGTTTCAGATGAAGTTGTTGTCGTGATAGAATATAGGAGCTATTATAAGAGTTCAATAGCTTGATACAGATTAATTTCGCCATGGAATGAGACTGAATATATAATAAATAAGTGTATAGAGATATATTGTATATCCAATAATATAACAAAATATATCAGAGATGCAACCATAAACACAGAGATACAGTAATACACAATTTCTATTAATGAGTGAAATGTACAAAATTGTAAAAGTACAGAGTGAATGAACTCGCTATATTGGTGGCAGCTTATCTCTAAGAAGAGATGTGACGGATAATCGCATTCAAAAGAAGATGACTATGATTAAAATGAGGCTCTAAAGGACTTTTTAACATAAATAAAATCCAAAAATCTAACCCAGGAAGATGAAAAGCCAACAATTTTGTGGACCTCGTTTTGGGTAGTTTGGTGTATCAACTTCTCAGGGGTGTAACTTTGGCATATGATCTCCATTTGGGTCACACGATAGCTCGTTGGAAAGGTATCGTTGAGGAAATTCATTGTGGGGGATAAATAAGAGACTTTGACTATCATTGAGGTCCTGTATATAGAAAAAAATTCATATAGGCCCTCAAAATGGCCTCAAAAGTTTAGGAACCAAAAAACTTCTAAACATAGTAAGTTTCCAGAAGACTGTTTTGAGCAAGTTGGAATAGGTGGGTGGCCACCAATATCCACCTAGATCACAACTAAAGTGATAATGGAGCAGTCATTCTCATATTTAGAAAGAGAAGTTGCATGTGTAGAGTCCCAATTACAGAAATAACAATTATAGAGAGAGTAGAGGACATACTATCATGCAGTGAGGTAGATAGTGCTTTGCAGAAAGCACATAGAGCTAGCACATGATTGTGAAAATTGAGTTACAATTGAGAAAGTGTACCAGTTTGGTACAATTTGATGTGAAGAATTGGTTCGTTGATATATTTGATGAACACGAGGACATATATATGCTTTGCAGTGAAATACATGTTCACCTGATTATGGAAAAACATGTGATGAGGTACCTAAAGGGTACGATCGATTATGGACCTAGATATATCTTGGAGTGTGAAACAAGATTGTAGATTTTTCTTTATTATGGGATGAATTGTGATTTCGTGACTCAGTGAGAAGAAGACTTATATGTCACTTAGTTCCGCATAAGCATACTATGTGGCAGCATGGTCAGCTTGTGGTGAAGCAGTGTGACTTTAGAAGTTGATCGAAAAATTATTTGATCTCGAGTTGAAGGAAACTTGTATCTTTTATGATAACCAGAGTTGCATAAATTTGTCATTGAACCCAATGTGTCATGACAAGTCTAAACATATCGATATCAAATACCACTATGTCCGAGACATGTTACAAAAGGGAGCAATAAGACTCTGGTATATTTCCACCAAAGAATAGGTAGCAGATGTGTTGATCAAGCCACTTTCCATAATTAAGTTTGAATATTTCAGAGACAAGCTTGGAGTGATCTAGAAAGAATTCACCAGTAGCGTGAAGTGAACCCCAGTAGCGAGAAGTGATGTGTTCCTTGTTGTGGGATGTGATGTGTTCCTTGTTGTGGGAAGTGATGTGCTCCCTGTTGCAGGAAGTGATGTGTTCCCCAGTAACAGGAAGTGATGTGATTCCCCAATAGAGGGAAGTGATGAGATCCTCAATAGAGGAAAGTTACCCCATCGCAGGTTGGTAACCCCAACGCAGACTGGTACACTACCCCAGTATAGGTTGGTAACCTCAACGTAGGCTAGTATGCTACCCCAACATAGGTTGGTAACCCAAATGCAGGCTAGTAAGCTACCCCAACACAGGTTGATAACCCCAACACATGTTGGTATGCTACTCTAACGCAAGTTGTTAACCCCAACATAGGCTGGTACACTACCCCAACACAGGTTGGTAACCCCAATGTAGGCTGGTACACTAACCCAACGCAGGATGGTAACCCCAACACAGGCTAGTATGCTACCCCAACGCATGCTCGTACGCTAGCCCAATGTAGGTTGGTAACCCCAATGCAGGCTGGTACACTACCCCAATGCAGGTTGGTAACCCCAACATAGGTTGGTATGCTACCCCAACACAGGTTCGTAACCCCAACGAAGGTTGGTATGCTACCCCAACGCAGGTTGGTAACCCCAACGCAGGTTGGCATGATAACCCAGTGCAAGTTCATAACCACAATGCAGGCTGGTATGCTACCCCAATGTAGGTTGGTAACCCCAATGCAAGTTGGTACATTATTCCAATGAAATTTCATAACTTCCTATGATATATATATTTGTGATTGACAAGAAAATAATGACCAAGTATGTAGAAGCACGGAAGAAATGATGATGATCATGACAAGAAGAATACCTTCCTTTCTAAAAGAGAGTGTTGAATATTGCGTAGCTTCAGAAGATATCCTTATTGTATTTTACCAAGATAAACCCTAAAGAATGTTATTATATTATATTTATTAAGATGGTCCTATTGTGACTTTGTAAAAGTCGGCCCTATTGTGCCTTGATATGTAAAATATAAAATAAAAGGGTAAAGTGACAAGTCGTCCCAGACCTAATTTTAGGCTGGCCTAACCACTATTTATAAGGGAGGCCAACACCTCATTTGCTCACTCTCACTCACTATCTCTACAGTGCGCAAGTCTTGGAGGAGTAACTATTGCAACTAGGTGTGACATCAAGGAGGGTTCTTGGTCTATCTCTTGGTATCTATTGGTCATGTAGTGCACTACTCTTCCTAGTGAAGGAGTAAAGGAGGATCTTCTTCTTTGTTAGTTCTCTCTTGAGAGAGAAGCATTGTTCTTGGTTGGCTAGTCTATATTGAGGAAGTTTATTGGGTTTTCTCCCCCTAGAGGGTTTCCCAAGATAATATTTGTGTCTCTCTTTTGTTTCTATGATTGCCTCTCTTTCAATGATATTATATATAAAACTAATGTGTTAAATAATTTTTATAATAAAGAAGAACCGTAACTGCTAGATGTATAAGTAAAATATCAAAAAATATATCCTTAGAAATCCTCTAACTGCCATGTGCTAGAATTACATGTTACTTCCCACGAGCAGATACATCACTTACCCATGGATTATATCCCAATACTCCATCACTCCCTGCATGATTTTGTTGATGTCATAGGAGAGGCTTTGAAATTATCTTTTCACTCAGTGTTTCCCTCCAACAATCAACTATCATATCTTCCCTCAGCATGCAGAGTATGTGAAATGTGGATACATGGATATTTGTATAGATAACGAGGCACTTCAGTTTCAACCAATGATTATGTCAAGTTCTCATTGTCTCACCTCAATTTATAGAATTAATGTTGTTACCCACTCTGAGACTCCTTCAAAGTGTTGGATTACTGAGAGGGGGGTGAATCAGTAATAGAGAAATTTAATCCTTTTTAACCATATAATACAAGTGTTATATCAATGTAACATTATCATCCAATAACTGTAGAGTAAATAAGTAATGAACAAATGAGTAATCATACACATACACTGTACACTAGAGTTTTACGTGGAAACCCAAAGAGGGAGAAAACCACATAATTCTTTTTCTTATATGTCTTGAAGAATTACATTCATTGGAAGCACCAACTTCCTTTTTTTTCCAGCTGCAACTGGAAGGAGTTTCCAACCCCCTAGTTTTTCAGGCTACAACTTGAGGGAAGCTCCAACTCCCCAATTATCTGGCTACAACTAGAAGGAGGCTACAACCCCCTATGTTCTCCGAATACAACTGGAAGGTGGATACAACTACATGTCCTTGCCCTGTTCAACCACCCTGACGTATAAGTAGAATGATGGAATCACTGTCACACTATCACTGTGCGATATACTATTGTAAAGTTGTACTAATCAACCTATACCAATAACCTGAACCATGCATCAACCATGAATCAAACTGTACCATAAACAAGTGCATCAACCATGCACCAACCTGTACCAACTAGCTTGTAATCAACATGTACCATAAACAAGTGCATCAAATATGCACCAACATGTACCTCAACCTCTACCATGAACAAGTGCATCAACCATGCACCAAACCTATACAAATAACCTGTCACAACAACATGTCCAAACAACCTATCACAACAACCTGTCTCATCAATTTTATCAACCAAATCATATCTACTCACCAATATCAATCACCAAGACAACTCTCAAAGATGTACATCAACCAAGTATAACACAACAACTCATAATCATCACCAAGATCAATATGTGCTTCTAATAATACAAGTATGCTACATCATTCATAAACCATGTTTCCAAAATACTACTAACAAGTGTCTCCAACCATGTACCAAGTATGTACCAATCATGTATCAACTACTCATTAACTATGACTAATCAATATGTACCAACATCATCAACTATACACCTCATGTATGTGCCAACTCATCAACTACTTGTCTCAACCATGTACCCAACATGTACCTCAACCAAATGCCCCAATCAAATTCATCATCCAAATCTGATTTGTAACTCTATAATAGACCTGGTATATATCATTGTATTCATGAAAACCTTCCTTAACTTTAACAACAAGAGACTAGCATTTTCATCAAACTTTTCTTTAGTCTCACATACCTAGTTTTGGATTAGTCAACAACCCTAACTTGAAATAATCATAACTTTGTACCTGTAATTAATACAGATATGAAACTGATACATAATGTTATTTAGTGTGTTTTATACAATTCCTCCAGGTTTCACTACTTGGAACCTCTTTGAAAAAGAGTTATAGCAAAAATGGCATACCTTGGTGAATTCTAGTTTATTCTAGAGAGAGCTCTTGTAGAGCGTGCCCCGCACTGAATATTTATTGAATTGATATGAAATTGTTAAAAAGAATACTACATACTGTCATATAACCAACACATTTTTTCATACTCAATTTGGATCT
Organism: Picea engelmannii; assembly: GCA_009831015.1. Taxonomy (NCBI): domain Eukaryota; kingdom Viridiplantae; phylum Streptophyta; class Pinopsida; order Pinales; family Pinaceae; genus Picea; species Picea engelmannii. Next base: position 10,775 of record ML811029.1, read on the forward strand.
GTTATGAAGAAGTTATGATGTTTTTACCCGAAACACTTGTTTTAGACTAGTTTAAGGACTAGCCACAAAGCCTAATTTCCACAGAGTGTAACTCCAAAAATATAACGACCCACAAGATAAATTTTTTACCAAGTATACTTGGATATGTTTCCTAAATGGAATATCAATTTCAAGGCTTGAATCATTCTAGAAAAAACATTATTGCGAAAATGGTGAGATGACCTGTAAATAACATACCTTAGAAAGCATCATCAAAGGAATTTATCCTTCCTTGAATTACGGCCTTCTTTTCTTCACCTTTCCTCGGAAATTTGGCTTAGATATCATTTTTTTACCTCATACACCTATATATATTCAATATTCTCAAGTGTGATATAAAATGAGAGGGCCTTTCCTCTTATTTATACTCTCCAAGTAGCTTCCTTAAAAACATCTTCTAGGTCATTTTGCCTACTTTCCTTATTTTAGGTTATCCCTCTTCTAATTTCTCCATTAAATTTATTATTTAAATAATTTATTTTTTATTCATTTTGAATTATAATACACTCATAACTTCACTTTATTATTTACCTTCTAAAATCTCTTAAACCACTTTGACTACTTTGACCTTTTGGGGCTTCTAAATGACATATGAGGGTCCTCCAACTTCGTAAGGCCATAACTCTCAAACCGTAAGGAGTTATGTGACATTCCACATACCACCAGAAATGGAATGACATGTACTATCCATATAGAATATTAGTACCTAAAAATATATAAAAAATCACACTGTTATCCATAAAACAAACTTGGGTCCATTACCCAAACCCGGGTTCTCCAACTTCTCATGGCCATAACTCTCTAACCATGAGGATTTATGTGACGTTCCACATAAAACCATAAATTGCATGACAAGAACTATCCATCTAGGATAGTTTCATTGAAAAATTCACTGACCTTCATCTCATTATTCCACAAATAAGCATGGGTTCTCTAACCATACTTCTAGGATAACTGAATCCTCAAAGCGTCTTCTTGTGAGGGATTTCACCATAAGGGGACCACTTTTGAGTTCATCCATTTGTACTTATTATCAACCCTGAAAAGACAATAATGAGTCATCTTTACATCAAACAAACTTGAGTCCATTACCCAAACCTTTCTACTACTGGAATTCGCTACCGCACTTTCTCCAAGGGTTGACATCAATCACTAAGGCTTGACATCAATATACAATATCACTCTCCAATAGTTGACATCAATGAAAACCAACAATCCATCAACCTAATCCAACTGTCTAACAATCTCCCCCTTTGGCATTGATGGCAACACCAACATTGATGGAAACACCAAGTCATGATAACATTCATGCTTATACTCTTTATCAATGTTTCTATCTCTCCCCCTTTGACATCAATGGAAAAGGGTATCTCCCTTTGGGGTTGCTCCCCCTGACTTAACTCTCATTGGGGATGCTCCCCCTTTCTATGTGCCTTTGATTTTTCTTTGTGTTTATAATCCTCTAATTACTCTCTTTCCCTTCATATGAATAATATATGCCCCTTTGATAAAGGGTAGCACTCTAAAGTCATATCGCTCATTCTTCCCTTGTGACAATCACTCCCCTTGGAATCATGCCTCTATGCTCTCTCTCCAATCATTTACCTTTTCCATCTGATAAATATCTCCCCCTTTATCCTATTTATGGTGCTTCCTCGTGTACATCTAAGACATATAAGATAAGCATTCAAAAGTATTCATTTTGGAGTATAAATTACTCCTAGTCTCTAGTGAAGATACTCAAGGGATTCCCATGGAAGTGGTTTTGTAAATATGTATGCCACTTGTTCTTTTGTTCCCACATATTCAACTCTGATGTTCTTCTTTGCAACCCGTTCCTGTAGAAAGTGATACTTGATTAGAATGTGCTTTGTCTTGGAGTTCATCATCGGGTTTCTGAGATATTGATGGCGCTTGTATTATCACAATAGATTGGAATGGGCTCATCATACTCAACCTGTATATCTGTTAGAGTTTGTTTCATACAAAGAGCCTATGTACAACATGATGCTGCTACAATATACTCTGCCT
>ML811029.1:57737-77641 GCA_009831015.1 Picea engelmannii
CAATCCAGGAACAGTTGGAAGCCATACAACGTGAACGCAGAAACCTTCATTAACTTCCCATACCAAAGGTAAATGAAATCCTTTATCAACCATTACCATACTTTCGGATGCCTTGACACTGTACTCCAAGCCTTAGTACAGACTCAGGAACAACACCTCATACCTAGAACAAGAGATTCATATTCTTCCACATTGTTGGTGGTTTTAAATTCCAGCTTATATGACAGGGATATGGTCTCCTAAGAAGGTGAAACAAAAAACACCCCAGCACCAGCGCCTTCCCTGGAACAGGCTCCATCAAAAAACATTTTCTAGATAGGGGTGATGGAGGGAGGAAATTCATGAGGAGTGGAGGGTTGCTCTCTGAGTTTAAGAGGAGGCTTGGGAGAGTGAGTGAGTTGCAGTAAATTGGAACCTAAATCAGTGTCCAAGGAAAAAATGGGATGGCTGGTGGGATTAGCTTCATCGCTGATTATATAGGCTAACTGGGCTTCCCTATATAACCTCCTATGTTCTCCTCCAAATAATGGGATAGTAGCATATGTGAGGTCCATCTGCAAAGTTCCCCCTAGTCTTTTTATCCAAGATCTTGACAACAACATACTGAACTTGGGGGGGACATCGGCCACTACAATATCCATGACCACACTTTTCATGGGCAACTGAAACAAGGTCACAACTAGGTCTTTGATAACCTCGAGACATTGAACTTTCCTGGAGTCAAAGGAATAGAGGTCATGATAGGCTCGGGTAAATTCTAGCCCTAGTTCTTCCATGACAGTTTTGGGCATGAGGTTGTGAGAAGCCCCTGAATCCATCAAGAAGTTATGCAGCACCTTGTCATGTATATTCAAGGAAGTGTAAAAGGGAGGGGATGATTCATTCCTGTCTTCTACCATAGGACCTAGAATAACTGTAGGTTTTTCATATTGCAAATTGATGGAGTCTGTGAGAAGGCATGAGACCTCAGACTGTAAAATCTCAGAGAAGTGTTTCTTGAACCCTTCATGTTTAATTAATTTGGTTAGGGGCACAGGGATCCTAATATTTTGAATTTCATGCTCAAAATTAAAAGAAGATGTAATCTTCAGGATTTCTCTTATTTCGAGAACATGAATCTAGACTATGGGAGAGAGGGGTCGGGGCTTCTTACCTCTGTGACTATCCACTACTTTGTTAGCAGGTTTCTCTGCTCAGGTGGACTACTCAGGAACATCAGGTGCTACTGTCTTTTTATTAGACCTCAGATCATACCTGCCTTGACTACCACTAGCCTTGTCTCTCTTGCTCATTTCATTTAGCTGACTGTCCATGAGAGACTCCTCGTATGCTGATTGAGTGAGATGAGGGAAAGGAGGAGTGTCCCCGAAGCAATGGATTTCAGGATCAAGCTCATTTGTTCCCCTTTCTTCTTCCTCGGCCATGAAATTGTTTTGAAAAGGGGCCTGAATTTTCTGGTCTTCTCTGTCTCTTCCCCTCTCTCTTTGTACAGTTGGGGAAGTAATATTGTTGGGCCTCCTGAAAAATCCTTTGTTTTTGGTGTTTTGAGGGCCCTTGTATGCTTGCCTCCCCTCCACCTTCATTCTCTCCATCTCCGCAGACAAAGACTTCATCGTCTTGGTCGGTTCATCCACTTGAGGGCGGGGCACCGACGGGCCAGAAGTTGAGGCTTCAGATCTTCCCTTTCTTCTATCTGCGTCGGCCTTGTTCCTCAGTCTATCAGCTACTAATACATTGGATTCCACTTCTATTTCTGCATCTTTCATTTGAGCTAAGGAGGTGTCTCTTCTTTCTCTCAATAAAATACATAAATCGGGACCAAATGCACTAGCATAAGAAATCTTGGCTAGGGCTTCTGAGGGTTTTATTTCGGCAGGGATTTTGTTGTACATCTTATTGAATATTTTGGAGAAATCAGAGACAGATTCTCCTTCCATCTCCTTCAAAGACCCAAACTCTATCATGTAATACATGAAATCCTTCCTATCGCCCCACTGCCTCAGGAAATCACTATATAGGGTTTTGATCCCAGCAATAGATCTGGGGGCCAATCCTCTAAACCATTTCCTCACCTCGCCATCCAGGCTCTGGACGAAGACTCTCATCCAGACATCTTCATTTTCAATGTTCAGGTTGTTTGCATAACTGTAGAAAGCAGCTAGATGCTCTTCCACAGTTACATCCCCTTCCCCAGTGAACTTGGGCATGTATTTCAAGTAATCTCCAGTAGGGATAGGATTCATAGGATGAGGTAGGATTAAGGGAGAATATTTGGAAGTGACTATGGTGTCCATTCTATTTAGAGGGGGATTAGCACCAGCCATGGGAATATTAGGTGGAGGAGAACTTGGAGGAGAAGGAGTTCACGAAGGAGCTACTGGGAATGAGTCTCGAAGTGGAATGGGAAACATAAGGGGATTTAAGGAGAAGGCCAATGGGATTAAGTCAATAGGTGCTCCTCTTTGTACAGGAGTGGGAAAATATTTTGTGGTCCCGGGTCTACGCCAAGGTACAACTTCAGAGGAGAGGGGAGTGACAAGGGTTTCTCCCTCCAATGCTAGACCAGGAGGGGAAAACTCAGCAGGAACACTCCTGAAATTCAAAAAGTGGGACACCTCAGAAGGAGGTCAGTTAAGAAACTGAGGAGGAGAAAATGAAGTCCCTATAGAAGGAGATGGCGGATTACCTGGTTTGACAGTGGAAGCTTCCTCTTCAGAGGCCTTTCTTTTTCTGAGAACCACCTTCAGATTAGTTTCAGGTGTAGCCAAAGGCAACTATGGATGAGACCGCGTGTGTCTTCCTCTGAAAGCCACAATTAATACAACAGGTTCACCCCAGTGGAATCGTCACAATGGAGTCGCCAGGTGCACAGTAGCAATCTTCAAAGGCTATGATACCCGACACACCTTCAGAATCAGAGGGTCAATGTCATTCAATCCCGGGGAAAATTTTCAACTTCGTCCCCAACAACGGTGCCAGAAATGTTAGCATCGAAAGTCACTCTTGGATTGCTTGTAGGAGCAGAGCCCAACGCCCATTAGTTTTATGTCACAATAATTTTTAATGGGTGATCAAATGGAAGTGAACTCAAAATGATATCGTTTCAACTCCGAAACTAGGCTAAGCATGCATGGATAAGTGAGGTCTTAGATGCACTTCAGACAGTGAGATGTAGTAAGGGTGAGTATGGGGGAAGAATTGTATCAGAGAGGTGCAAAGGTTTGTCATAAACATCATTTTTCTAACAGACTGTAGGAGAATACATCTAAACGCAATATCTTCTTACATTCGAATGCAAAAAACTGGAGAATACAACAATGTAATGATAAATCCTTTATCATAACATAATTGCAATAATTCACATGAATCAGTCGATCATGGACTCTCTCAGTATGATATGGAAACTTAGACGGGGTAAGAAGTATTTCCTGTCATTAAACAAGAAATCTTACATACATATGCATAACTAGAGCACTAGAGTGTCTGCTAAAACTTTACAATCGGGAGCTTCACTCTACCATCGATAGATTACAAAATACAAAGACTGAGTCTATATAATTAGAAAAATCGCCTAACATAGGTGTCCTCAGTCATCCAAGGCTCAGTGTCCCTTCATCCAAATTCAAATGGGTATTCTCTGTCAGACGCCACCTTAACTGCGCATGGCTCTTGCAGGGGGAGTAGCTGAGCCAGTAAATGTCGAGTTAGCGTGTGCAGACCTCCTCTGGCTAGTCGAGGACTCGGCATGGATTCTTTAAAAAAAATGGGTATACAGGACCCTCTCGAGAAGACCGCTTTCCAGACCCTCCATACCCTACATTTAATGCATGAGGAGAGGTTTCAACCACCCCTTCTCACCTTCATTTACTCCAAGCGAAAACCAGGATTGAAGTCGTATCAGATGGCCCCTGGAGATCACGATGAACCTTTCAGCGACTAGACCTGACTTCTTTGGCCCCTTTTGCACAACTCATTTTATTTCCCAAGTGACCAAGGGATGTAACCCAATGTTTACTCCCAAATTTGCTTTCGGCGTTCGTGAATAGGAAGGAGCTAATCCTTGCTTATCATAGTCGCGATGAGAGAAACGCCAAGATGGCTTAATTGGGTGCCATGCATCCTTCTCAGATATGACGGTCCTAAACTCGCTCGATGATGTTGTGGGCCTGGGTCCTGGATTCTCTCGTCCCTTCATGCATTGGGGATATGAGGGAGCTTCTTCTTGTGCTTTGAAATCCCAATGGGCGAAAAGGCGGGGAGCCTAATCGCGCATCAGGTGTCCCCTTTCGATGGACGACTGATACTGCTCCTCGATATTGCGGGTCCAACTTTAGGCACTTTCGACACTTCGGGGTTCGAGGTTTTGAGATGTAGGACGACATAGAACCCTCACCCTTTGAGCTTGTGACTTCCGAAAAGATGACGTGACTAGATCTCGCGCCACGCGTCTTTTGGATGGATGGTTGCTATCTTTTCCTGCATGCAATATGGGCGTTGTCCATCGCGCTAACCTTGGCGCAACTTCGCTAACCGCGATTTTACATCGACCACCGATCTTCTATTATGGATGAATCTGGACCGTCGACACTGCAATCTCACCCGCTCACTTGCTTGGAAGCCTAAAACGGGATTTTTCCATGTTGCACTCGGGTGCTTCTCGTGCAACTTGCAGACCTAAATACTCTTGTTCCCAGGACAAGAAATGTTACTAACACACTGAACATGCGACCACAGGTTTAGATTTTCTTGATTGGCTTCACTAGAATTATGCTTACACCTGGCTTCATTTCAACCAGTGTAGGTTAGGTTAGGAATAGGGTTAACATTGTCATCTTACTTCTTTTCTTCCTGCATAGCTTATATATTTGTTTTTATTTTCATCTGAATATAATAGGTTTAGATTTGTTTTGGTTGCTTCAATAAATACCACCAACTATCATTAGCTTAATTTGTAGCTTTTTGTGATCTCTTTAGTTTAATTTCCTTTTCATAAATTATTTCTTCTTTTAGTGCAATGCTTTTCATTTTGTTTAACTAAAATTTTGGCTTAATCTTGGTTTTCTTCCATATTCATGAGGAAACCATGTGCAGGAATTATTCGAGAGGTTAAATAAAAAATTAACTTGTCTCAACAAAATTTACCCTGACAATGATAGTTGGGAAGTCGATTACCCCAAAATGTTGAAAGAACATATGTTGGAGAATGCTTTACAACTTCGACAAGATGGAGATTGGATTGAAAGGATTACATCAGTTATTCACATCCTTTCTAAGGATTGTGTCTATTGAACAAAATAATTGAAGTGTTGTGACTCTAATATAAGGCATGATTATCCTCCAAGAATAGGTCATTAACAAGAACACTTTTTAGGGAAGAATGGATGATCATCATAACTATAGTTATATTTTTCCAAAAAGTTGAGACTCCACTAGAAAAACCAACATTCAAGCTCAAGCCTACTCTGTCTCTTGGAAACTAGAATGGGTGATACTCATGGCATGATCTCATACACCCAAACATATTTTGGTTATCGTTTTCAGATTACTATGGTGAGGATTTTTCAGAAAGTTTTTCTGGAGTTGATCATGGAAATGTATATATTCATTTGAACATAAGGACAATATTCGAGGAAGTATTCATTTTTCAGAAGGTTTGAACTTATCATGAAACATCATAACTGTGGTTGAATAAGAATATCATTATGTAACATCAGTTCTAGATCTTGAAGAAGTGGAAAGGAAGTGAAAGTCTCGCAAGGCCAAATCAAAGAAATATGATAGACAACAAAGTGGAAATCTGACTAACCCTTTCCCCATTGAAGCATAAGGTTGTACACCTGAACTAGAAGTATTAATAAAATCATAATGAGAGGTGTAATTTTGAGCCAATGCTAGCACTGAGACCCATATGAATGAAGTATTACACATATAATATTTTACATGGATTAGTCATTTCAAGGGGATGCAGACTTATATTTGGTTGGAATGCATGAATATCCTTGAAGTTGCTAAAACCACTATCATCAAATATATCTTATCATTTTACATTCTTCATCGACTGAATGCATTTAATCTTCATTTTGTCAAACTTTCATTTTTTCAGTCGTAGCAAGGACTTGGACCAAGTTCATCTCTAACCTTGAATACGTCATCTCTTCTCTTTCCTTTTGAATCATCATTCTTTCCCTTTTGAAGTAGTTAATTTGTTAATTTATGTTCATCTCATAACTTCTATTTATATGTAATGATATACAAACCTCTCACCTCTATTGTCTTTTCATAGGCAACACCTTCGCACTGGAAGCAAGCATGAATCAACTTGCATCTCTTTCCTATCTCATGAGCAGAATTAGGTGTCTTTGTTTGAACATGAATCAAAACTATTTGGGGATGTTGTAACAACAGTTAAACCATGACTGCACATAATGGTCAATCAATGGCCATCCTTGCATATCAAATAGCGAGCAGATCCTATGTAATGGAGGAACCATCCACACACTAAGTAGTTTCTCACGTGAAAGGAGAAGTGTCAAATATTAAAGGATGAAAACCAAAAGGGATATCTCTATGTAGTCAAGTGTAGTTGATCAGAATCTGGACCAGGGGTCATATTTTAGCCCCAAAATGAAAATGTTTGGAATCACTTCAAAATGGACGGGTGCGTAGGCCTCGTTTTCACGAACCGAACGCACTTCTAATGGGGTCAAACAGACATCGGATGAGTGAGATATTGCATTCTGTTCGATTTTCCAAACAAGCAAAAATTTGTTGACTATACAGTCCATACATGTGATGATGTGGCATGTGCTGATTGGACATGATAACGTGGCAGGGATGTACAGTCTGACATGGAATGATGCTAACGTGGAAAACATTTAAGTGGCAGACACATGGATGTACGGGTTTAGGACATGTGGCATATTGTTGTCAAATGATATGGTGCCACATGGCACCTTGGTTATGTTGTGTAAAATTTTATGGAGTCAGTGGGATTCGAACCTCGGACCTCCTACACCATGAAAAGATTTGGTAAAGGTTGGGCTGCCAACACGCCCCCACAATGGTTCTTAACTATATATGTTTTAACATATATTTAAATGTTATATATGTTGCAATTTGGACGTGGGTCTGGGCTGTGGCTTAGCGCCAACCCTCGGTTTTGTGCGCCTTATCCATACGACCCATGGCCATTTAAATGTGCAAGAATCCAACCAAAAATAAATCACACTGACACTTGGTGCATCCACGCGCTTGACACTTTTCAAGCCCACAAACTGACTTGCAATGGAGCCCTTAATTTGCGCTGGGACATGGCCACATGGGCCCCCATGCACCCAACACCTTCGTGATTCCGGGGCTTAGTTTGATAACGGTGCGAAAATTTCATGCTTTTTATGGGAATGACATGTGTGCTGGGTTTAGGCATGAGAAACACCTAGAAGCCAGATTACTCACACAAGAGGTGTGAATTGGTGAACCAGAGACAACAAGCTTAAAGGAGAAAAATGGCAGGAGGCCTAACTTCTTCATTTTTTGGCCAAATGAGGTGCCGAAAAACTCCATCTAGGAGTTTTTGGATGTTTTGAATACATTGGCACAATTTTCAAAGGAATTTGGAGACTTCTATTGCAGGTTTTACACCATTGAAGTTTTAGGGTGCTCTAGGGAGCTTAGGGCCACCATTGATGGAGGTCATGCTCAGATGAGCCCACGTCTATTTTATGTGACTGAATAGTCATTTTTGACTAATTGTTATGCTATGAACACATTGGGACATGTTTCAGAGGCATTTGAGGACTTTTATAGGTGTTTTTTCCACAAGGAAGCTTAGGGAAGCTCAAGGACACATGTAGAAGAGGTCATGCCCGGATGAACCATGGTCCATTTTCAAAGTTCTATTAGTCATTTTTGGGGTTTTATGTATTCTGAACCCAATGGTACAGTTAGTAAATCCATTGGAGTTGAGAAACAACTTGTAAAAGAGTATTTGACAAACCAATCTCAGAGAGCCTAGTCCATTGATGGAGGCTCAAGGAGATGTAGCCTAGTTGGGGGTGAACTCCTTTATCATCTTGTTATTGTTGTGAGTTTGTTGGTTATTATTTGCTACAATTCATTTGATATTGTATTCTTTAAAAAAAATATTTAACCTTTTAAAATCCTCACACATTAACACATAAAAGAAGCATAAACTTGACACATAAAACCTCTTGCACAACTAAGACATTGAGCAAGGTCATGAAGTTTATTTTAATGGAGTAGAGGGTGGTTGCATAGAAAAAAATGTTAGCTCCCTATTTTCAAATCAGTAGTAAAAATCCAAATAAAAATCAATAGCTAGCAATCATTCTCTATCAGGATCAAATTCCACCACTTTCCCCATCCATCGAATGCTAAGCATGTACTAAATAAATCAGGAAGGAATGGAAAGGAAAGTTTGACCACAATAGGGGACATGAAGATATCTTTGTTGGGGCTATGGATGCTCGTTGGAAGTGGAGAAAGGTCTGTGATGTCATGGTGACCCCACTAGGGATATGGATTCTCATAGGTAGTGGAGCAACACCTATAAGATATCTATATATGCACCTGGTAATTTTTTTTTATTTATCCCAAACCTATATCATCCTCACAATGGAGATACCAATCCAGACCATCGATGCATTTTAAGGAAATAAACCTCATCATCATCCATCCTCCATATACAGAAAACAAGCTCCACTATCTGATATGCAAGCATCTTCAGTGAACCAACCACGATGGAATCTTTCAGGTAACTCTTGTGCACTATTTACATAATTTTTTGAACTTAAAAGTAAATTTCATGACCCTCTATTTTTTTTTCTTATCAGTTAGGAAATACTACCAGATATTTTGGCTTTACCTAGTGTGTCGCCATTTTTTGTGCCCACACAACAACCTCCCAATTTTCTTGTCTTTTCCTCTCTCCATGACAAGAAATTGGGACCCCCCTTCCATTTTTTTTCCAACTGGAACCCTCACACTCTCTTCCTCATGCAAATGGCTACACTCAATTTTTCCTCTAGCTCTCCCTACCTCATCATGTTTAGCTACTCCTTAGATCACTTATGCCCAACGATCCACACTTTTACAAGTTCCCTCTTCCTACGTTGACACATAGCACATCGAAGCATGCACCCTTTACTTCACCTCTACATTGACAAGCAATTGATTTTCTCGGTAGTACATCATCCACATCCCTTTGAACTTGGTTGACATGCTATCATGCTTCTGTCAAACCTCATTGACACATGCTCTCATCACCGACGAAGTGCACATGACCAATGCCGACACATCAATAGTGTTCACATGATTATTCTCATCGCGTGCCCTCCTTTCATCAACTTTCATCGATGCATCGCATATCGGCAACGCTCCCTCCTTTCTCTTTATTACAATGATTATCGACGAGGTTCAACTCTTCGTTCTTGATGCACTACCTATTGACAAATTTCCCTCTCCTGTCGAAAATGCATCAATGAAAGGATGTCAACCCCTCATTATTGTCAAGAGCATTGAAGATGATCTTCTCCCTCTTGCCAACACTTACTAGCTCAGCATGGCCCACTTTCGCCTTGAGGCTTATCTCGTCCCCCTCTTAGCTCAGATCCCTTCTTGTTGTGCTCATCAATCAATATCCTTACATTTATAATGACTAAAATCTCCATGCCTATCTAGACAGTTGGTCAATAATTTCCTATCTCACCTGATTCACTTCAGATCACAATCACAATCAAGTTTAAGTGTTCCCCAGTGGCTTTCTTCACGCACATGGTACTAGCTTGTTTGCTAAGGATAATTTTAGGGGATAAATTTCTATCATGGGATAATTTTCCATGGTTTTTCCTCAAAAATGATTCGCTATTCTAAAAATGCTCTGCCCAAATTCTATAGGATAAAATTATTTTACCTTAAAAATCGCCAAAATTTTATACAAACTATATAAAATCCTTAGAAATTTGAATATTTTTACAAAATTATCGCCAAACATTTTATAGTTGGCATATGAAGGATTAGTAAGATTCACCAAGGTTTCTACATTTAAAAATAAATTTCCATCCTTAAAATCATCCATGTTGTTTGCTTCATGTTTGTTTACGATACAACTAAATATTCATTGTGAAATCCTTGCCTAACACCATATGGGTTAATCATAACGCCTACAGGTCTTATGTTGGTTCTGAAATGCACTTTGGGAGAAATTTGGTCCTTTCATCTCTTATACAGTGTTAAGCACATTGGACGCCAGTTGGTAGTTTTGGTGGATTTATAACTTTGTTCTATTAATGCATAACCTCAGTCTCAATAGGTGGATCATGAGCATGTACATCACATATGACCCAACAACTGACAAAATTAAATTTGGGTGAAGTGCCAATGAACATGGGACCCGAACTATCATTAAAAAAATGCATTTCGGTGTAATTTTTCGGTGTCCTCCAAAGTGAATTTTACATCCCTAAAACAAGTTAGTTGTATGACTCCCGCCATTACCATTCCAACGCAATTGACAGAAACACATTTTGAGGCCTAGAAGTTACAAAATGACCACCAAATATTTCTATCCTAGTCAGCCTCAACACCTGCAACATCGATAGAATGCTTGAATGATTTATCTAATCATCTCACTAAAATCGTCTCTTCGTGCTCTCCGCAATGCAAAAAACAGTACTCCAATCCGACGTTGTATGAATAAGTTATGAGCTTTCAACATTAAGACCTCCTTCAACACATGGTCACTGGTTAGTATCCTTCATTTCATATCCACGTGATAAAAAAAATCTCATTTAATAAAATAAGATTTATTTCAATTTAAATGATTTAATTTAAGTTAATTTAAATCCAAATTTAAATAAGAGTTGATCACAACCCTTGCGTCGATTGTGTTCGAAAGGATTAATACTAAGTGCGTCGATGGTGTTCGGGAGGATTAAGACTAAGTTTGTTGATGGTGTTCGAGAGGATTAATACTAAGTTTGTCGGGGAGGGTTTACATCAAGTGTGTTGATAGGGTGCGGAGAATTTAACATCATGAACTCCGATTTACTCGGGTTAGTTTCTAACTTAGCCTTCAATTCTCATCAGCGTTGTTCCATGTTCGACCTTCGATTTACACTTAACAACATTTATAACTGGGTTCGAAACTGACTTTCCAATTAATAATTGGTTGGAATTTGATTGGTGAAGTGTAGGAGGGGAGTGTGTAATGACCCACGACTCCCTCTTCTTTGTTTTCATTTTTCCAAGGAAAATTAGGAAAGGGAGTGGTTAGGCCACCCCTCCTCCCTTATTTTGGTTAAATATAATAATATCTCATGGAGTAGGAGGGAGAAGGGAAGGGGCGTGGCATGCCACCCCCTTCCCCTTTTTACTTATTTAAAAAACATTTTTAAATTTAAGGTGGAAGAAATGGGGGACCACCTCTTTTTCTTTAATCATTTTTAATTTCTTTTACCATAACCAAAATTGAACCAAGCAACATTATAGTAAACCAAGTTCAATGCTTGATGATTCAAGCTCAGTAACTCTAAAACGCATGTGTGACGACGATAAAGAGATGAGATCTAGGCTTCGAATTTGCAACAAACGATTTCTGAGAGAGCTTAGATGAGAGTATGCCAACATGATCATTCGGCAAATTTCATAACTCAACTTTCATCTTTCACTTGACAAAGTTCATGACTTGGCCTCCAACACAAATTAGAGGAGTTATCATCAACTCCTCCGATGTGCATAGAAGGAGTTACCATCAACTTTTCTGATGCAATTCAGAGGAGTTGACATCAACTCCTTCGATAGAAAGTTTGAGGTATAGCCTTCGAATTTGCAACAAACACTTTCCCATAGATCTTAGATGAGAGTACACCAACACGATCATTTGCGAATTTCATAACTCATATTTCATCTTTCACCCAACAAAGTTCATGAATTGGCCTCCAACGCAAATTCGAGGAGTTCCCATCAACTCCTCCGATGTGAATTGGAGGAGTTACCATCAACTTTTCCGATGAAAGTCAGAGGAGCTAGTATTAACTCCTCTGATAGTAAGTCGTAGGAGTTAGTATTAACTCCTCTGATACATAAAAAATAGATTTTGTAAAATGGTCATAACATTTGACTCGAGTGTCCATTTTGCACGTTCTTTATACCATTGGAAAGATAGTTCCGAGATATACAAATTTATAGTTATAGTTTTAGAGAAATTCCTAACTTATTTCCCTAATGTTTCAATATGAATATGTGGTACATTGTTAGTAGCCTCGAAGAACGCAGTGCCTCAATTATGAGCAGAAGAACCAGGGATTGAATCCAGGTAAGTTTACTTGATATTTCAATCAGTTTATACCTCAGTTGTTTTCATTCGGAAGATTATTTTTTATAGTTTATTTGGAGTTACTCTCATCTATTATATGTTGAATGTTTCCAGATATCGAGCAAAGGAGGGTCATGCTCAACATTTTCGGGATGAAATATACAACTAAAGACGATGAAGGAACAATGACGAAGGATGTAGCATTGATGGAGGAGAAGCAAAGAAAATCTCATGCAAATGGATGAAAAATAGATCTAGAAACTCCATGGTGATCGATTATTAAACTCGGATGTCAAACTAGTGTTTCCATGCCCAAGGTCAGTCTTCATGATGTGCAAGGTACATATGGCCAAATCCATGATGACTCGTCAACACTAGGAGACATATTTGAAATGTAACCATTGTCTTGGTTGAATCATCATAAAAAAGAGGATGAGGACAAATGTTGGAAGACGAAAGGTCACAGAGGGAGACAAAAGGCCAAAGGTCCTATTGAACCTCAAATAAATACCAGAATGGAACCCAAAGAAAGGGATTTTGTCTCTTCAAACATTGTACACTTCTGAACTACTTTGGGAATACCGTTTCAACTAAAATTGGAGAGTTTTCCTTAGAGTTTTCATGTATTATTGTTGAAGAGTTTTCATGTACAGTTTCAACTAAAATTGGAGAGTTTTCCTTAGAGAGAAGAACTTGCATGTGTGGTTTTTTTTGCTGCAAACTATTTTAAGAAAGATGTATGTTGTTCACATGGGTTGTAAGAGCATGTTTGTTTATGGACTATTATAATGCAATATATGTTCTTTTGTAGTTTTTTTACTCTTTCTTATATTACATGTCCTAAGCGAATGAGTTGTGAATGTATGCATAAATGTGACTTAGACTATTCTGGTTACTGACTTGTATGCATGTGTTTCTAACTGTGTAACTTCATGACATCTATCTGATTGGGGTTTATGCATAGTTTAGTTCCATTACGACTCATTCAGTTACTATAGTTCACTCCTAACTAGGATAGGGTAGATTAGAACTAGATTAGACTTGCATTTACATAGTCTTCATCTACATCTTCTGTTTGCATAATCACCCATCACTCACCCTCACCGGTGGATCAGGCCACAACTGATAGAAACAACCAACAATGGTTGTCGGGCCAAAATTTGTATGGGTTCCCTATTCCAAACAGTGAGAGGTATAATTGGGACTTCTTACCAAGGGTAACCCCTTACTGTTGTTCGACGAATTTGGACCCATCAACAAGTTGTAAAAGACAAATACGGAGGTTGGCCTCTCTAATTTGATATTGACTTTTCAAGAAGTGGACAATTTGTTTTAGTGACCTTGTATAAATAAAGGTCACTCTCATTTTCATTGGGACATAACTCACTTGAGAATTACATACTTGTTGGCTGAAATTGTCTCCCTACTTGGGGTAGGCACACTATCTCTTTTTGATGCTTTATGGATGCTACTACTTGTCTATTGGAGGAATAACCTAGGCGTTGTCTCTTGGATTATTTTTTCTTTCTATTGTGGTGGAATATTCTTGGTAAAAGAGGCTTTATCTTACTGTCTCTTGAACTAGGTAAGGAATTTATGCTATTGTGTTGTTTCTTCTTGGTTGTAAGGTTAATTTTTTTAAACTCTTGGAGGTGTATAAGGACATACACCCTCCACCAATATCTGTCATAATTGTCATTGAATAAGCTATTTTGCAAAGGTTTCTACAAGGAGTAAAAGGGCTTACACCCTTGTAGATTTACCTTCTTAGGTTTTGTTTTCTCTAGGGAGTAAAAGGGCTTACACCCCTGGAGAAGAAACAAACCCTATATATTACACAAGAAACTCCATTGACCCAATTGATAAGGCACTAATCTACTTGCATTGGAGATATAAATTGTTGCATTGGTATACCTGAAATATTGAGATATTTCACTTGTCTAAGTTGGATCTGATTCTATATTATTTAATCCTTCTTGTGCCCTAGGGACATATTGATTAGCCACGTATCTCTATTTGTTTTTATAAATAATGATACAGCCATTAGGGATGAAAAAAATGCATCTTTAACTCTTGTTTTACTTACTATTCTAGCGCTTAAAATTGCTTCCAAGCCGCCATATTAAATCTACTTGTTATTGGCTATATTTTGGGTGGATTGCTTGTTGATTTTGGTGGCTAGAATTTTATGTTGTAGAAATTGTTTGCTACAACCACTTGGATGTCATAAAAACTTGATGATAACATCATATAACTGCCCCATAAATACCACCAAAGTCTTGCTTTAACCATTGGAAGTCTGACTATTCATTGCTAGATTTATTTTTGATATCTTGCACTATATTTTGGATGATTAAATTTGCAACTATTGACATCATTTATTGTTGATCCATATATTTCCATACTAAAATTTTGGTACAATAAGGTTTCTTTTTTATTCCCCATTGATATAAGGCTTGGTTTAACATCATTTATCTTGTTATAGGTAGGGATAACATTGTTTTGCAGGTATCCAACACTTGGAAACCATTCACCCTTCTACAAGACTCTCTCTCAAGCCTTTACTCATATTAAAGGTTGACCTATAGGAGTATTTACTTATCATCATTTCAATTTCCATCTCAATCCCCCTGGGGTCAACGAGATTCCCCCTTTGTGGTGGTTTCATCATCACTAAAGGGAGGGGAGTGTCTATCTAAGGTGATAGTGGGTATGTACTCTTGTAGTTTTCACACTCCTGTGGATTGGGTTGGGATTTTCCCAAGCTACAGATTGTGCGATAATATTTTTGTGTCTGTTAGGGACCTAACCCCTCACATAGGTAGAATAATATATTTTCATGTAGTACAACTCAATATGAATAAGGCCTAGTGTTGGCCCTTGACCAAGTTTTGAGGATTCTTGGTCATGTTTGACCTATTTTTGGGACTATGACAGGCTATCGAAGACAAAGCAGAGATCGCAGGATCTCGGCCCCTCTTTAGGGATTTTTGGGTTTTTGGCTTATGTAATGGGTATGGGAATGTCATCCCATGGGCTTACCCATGCTTAGGCCTATTTTTTATGTATAAATAAGTAGCTAGGTGAAGTAAGTAGGGAGCTACAAGTTTTATCTGTGTGATCGATAGTGCTAAGTGTTGAGTAGAGATTGCTTTTGTGCATACTTTATGAGACTTGCAGAGCTAAGATAAAGGCATTGTAAGATAAAGTCATTGTAAGAGACTGTGGAAGGCTGTGTGGTTAGATATACTCGAGGAAGGAGGATCTAGAGAGATGTGTAGATCCCCTGTCCTCTACGGAGTAGGGTTTTTGAGGCTCTGTGCATGTAACTGATTGAAGAAGCTAATAAAGAATACAAAGAGTTGGTGGATGTAACCCCAGGGCGGGGGTGAACCATGTATATGTTGTGTTTCTCTACTTTGTGTGATGCATTGATGTGTTTATGTGTGATTTGCTTAGTGCCTTGATATAGATGAATGGTAGATAGATATGTTAATGCTATGTGATTAATAGTATGGATCTGACCTATGTGGATGTGCTTAGTGCTTGAATATAGTAGATCTGGTTGAATATTGTGATACTTTGTAATTAGGGTTTAACTGCGTTGTAACTAAGACTGGATATAGATGAATTTTAACTATTGAGTGCTCTGTTAAGTGTTAGAATCACAGATTTGTGTCCCAGCTAAGGTTGCAGACATCTGAGTCCTACAACCACCCCTGCCTCTACCTCGGGTGAGACTTCATTTGCTTCACAAGTGTTGCTGAAAGGGATGGTAGTTAGGGTTTTGTTGGTGCACTGTTGTAGCGTTGAACCTTGGGTCTGCCCCTGTGCCAACACCTAGAAATAAGGAAGAATAATTCCAATGTAACAAGACCTAATAGAAGCTTTTGCTTATAGAAGGATATTCCTCTAGATGGTTCTTTTGATAGACATATTTAGTATAAATAGGAGTCAAGGGTATGAGAACTTTTGTCTTGGATATTATTGTAATAGAGCTCTTCTCTACTGGAAGTTGCCCCCTCGAAGAGGCAAGTGAACATTTCTCTTAGTAATCAAAGTGATCTTTCTGGTGTTATTCTAGTATCATTTTGATATTATTGTGGTGTTGTTCTGGTTATATTGTTGTTCATATTCCATTTCTATCTATTTATTTCTATTCCACATACTTTTATATATCTGGAATATTACAAGTGGTATCAGAGCACCTTCCTCGACAGAAAATTGTGGGTTAATTTTTTTTTTCAGGGTAGAGACGTATTCTGAAGTCTTTAAGCTACAAAGATCTGTTGTTATGTGCATAAACCCATGGTCGAGGATTCATACACTCATGAAATAAAAGTGGTACTTAAGGGCACATTTGTTGGCCACCGTTGTAACCCCTGTTGGCACCCCTTCGAGTGGTAGCGCATTAGACAACACCTGTATACGGATCGACCTAGATCTTATGAAACCCCCCATAGATAAATCGATCAACCTCCTGAAAGTTGTAGCTCCACCAAGAAAAACACTCAGGAAGATACTCTCTAGTACTTGGGTAGTCCGGTAGTACGGCTAAGGTCACGGTCTAGCCTCCTTAGTTGGTGCCCTGAGATATTGGACCGAGTACTACTGTTGGACCCTGCACATATATCAGAGAGCTATAGCACATGGAAAACCCTTGTCTTTAGAATCTTTGAATACCTAACCCTTGGGATGGAAACAAAAACAAAACAAAAAATATCTATTGCGACGCAACTGTGTCTCCTGCATTCAAGTTGCAAAATCACTACACATTTCTTCCTGTTAAGAATTTGGGCATTTCATCACTGTAGTATTCTTCAGATTGGAGTCTGGAGCCTTTTGGCACCATTATTTGAGCCCTATTCCATTGGATTTCTCTCTTCTCCCTTATCATAGTCATAGCTATCATTTTTCAGCAAATTTGTTTTTGTGGACCCGACCCCCTTCCAACACCATTATTTGGGCTCTACCCCATTGGATTCAACTCATCGCCTTGATCGTTGTGATACACTTCACCCATAACCCATTTTATGTGTGGTCCCACCTGACCCTTTTTGTGTTTCCTTGTCATCATGGCCCATACCTATGGCCAAGACTTGGAAGCTTGCTTCACTACCTTGCACTCTAATTTCACAGAAACCTAACAAGAAGTGCGACAACTCAGTACCAATATTTCCACCATCAATCAAAATATGCATTCCTCCATCTCTACCTCAATCAAAACACTTGAAAACAAGATCTCAAACAATACATTACTACCCATCTTGAATTTGTCGCTACAATGATCTACGCCAAGCTGCATATCCCTGCATATCTTCCCTTATCTGACCCACCTTTGCATACCGAAGGTGAAACTTCTTCTCATTCCCAGAATTTTAAGCCCCATCACTTTTAGTGTGACCTACACCTTCCGCGTGTGGATGTGACCAAATTTTATGGATCACATACGACTGGTTGGGTAACTCAAATGGTACATTATTTATCTTTGTATGGTGTTGGTCACTATAATTGCTTAATTGAATTAAACAATCAAGTGATACATAAATTATCAACCCAGGGAAGTCTTTTATTTCAAATATAGCCACGCACTGTATATGCTCAATCCCAAAAGAAACTTTAGTGTTGTAGTAAAGAAACTTATACTAATTATACTTGCTTGAATGTACTGAAGATCTGAATTAAATCACAGGAAAGTAATTCCCCTACTGCAATCCTTTAAAGTTCAATCTAAGAATCCTGGATTACATTAAAATAACACTGCAATGGGAAAGAACAACTATTCTGCAATCAGAGAACAGGACCCTTACTCTCAAACAGCGACTCAGTACTAACACTCTTTCATGAAAACAGTAATGCAGAAAACAATTAACTCTATCTAACAGAGAACAAAGCCACCTGGTTCCTTTTTTTCTAAGCAGGAGCCTTGAGCCTGATTTTCTGTTTTAGCACACTTGTGAGGTTGAGGTTTACAGAGAACAGGGCAGTCTGATCCCTTCCTTTCTAAGCAGGAATCCCTAACCCAGTTTCTAGCTAACACACTTGCAGAGGTAAATGGAATCTACAGAAGACAGGGTGTTGAGATCCCTTCTTGTCTGAGCAGGAACCCTTTAACCAAATCCCTGGCTAGCACGCTTGCAGCAATAAATGAAATCTACAGAAGACGAGGTGTTTTGATTCCTTCCTGTCTGAGCAGGAACCCCTTAACCCAATCTCTGGCTAGAAAACTTGCAGCAGTAAACGAAATCTACAGAAGTCAGGGTAATTGGATTCCTTCCTGTCTGAGCAGGAACCTTTTAACCAAACCTCTGGCTAGCACACTTGCAGCGATAAATAAATTCTACAGAAGTCATGGTAATTGGATTCCTTCTTGTCTGAGAAGGAACCTTTTAACCAAACCTCTGGCTAGCACACTTGCAGCAATAAATAAATTCTACAGAGGGTATGATGTTCTGATTCCTTTCTGTCTTCGCAGGAACCTTTAACCAAATCTCTACTAGCCTCATAAAATCATCATACAAGATTGCTTATAAAAAGAATTACAATTTCCATTCAATTAAACTAGGACAGAGTCAGTAGTGTTTCAGCAAAGCGGAATCCATTAAAAACAGTGTTTCAGCAAACGACGATTAAACAAAGCATGAATAGAAATTATACTAAAACACTTCTAACTAATGGGTGAATCTTGTGAAGAAGGTGGGCCCTCCCTTCTCACAAGATTCCCCTGGACGAAAATCTTAGAGAAGGGTACTCAAAGCAGTCTTATATTCATATGTTGAAATATCACATTACAAATTGAAAGAATAGAATACGTCACGCTTCTCTGGATTTACTTCAGTACATCAAAACTTGGACACCTCGAATGGTGATTTCCTCTGATTTTAAAGAGGAAATCCCTTCGATACAATCATTACAATGCATATCTGAACCCTTATCCTAAATCGGATCTTCTTTCTAATTCAGCATAGGATGTCCTATTCTCACGCAACCGAATGCTATTACAGGAACTGAACGAGGTATTGTTGTTATGGCTGGTGTAATAGCTTCTTCTCATCGTTCCTGATGCTGTTTCAACATCGCAATTCGCGGGCTATTTCAGCCACGTGAATTGTGCTCTGACTGCGTTGACCGCTGACTGTGGTGGCTGTGTTTCAGCATTGTCGGTTCTGGCGGTTTCTTCTGTGTTTCAACATCTACAATTCTGAACTGTGTAACAGCTCTGTGTTTCAGCATCTGCATCCTCGAACTGTGTAGCAGCTCCGTGTTTCAGCATCTGCATCCTCGAACTGTGTAGCAGCTCCATGTTTCAGCATTAGTTCAGCAACAACGACCTTGGACAGTTCTGTGTTTCAGCAACAGGCCTCAAATGCTAATCTGCAGTTTTGGACACTTATGCATTTCTAACCAATAGTCAAGTACGAGAGTGATGTAAAATATCATGGAAAACAGATTAAACATATAGTAATGAGAAGGGACGTTGTATACCTTTGAGATGATTAGATAAAGTGATAGTATGAGTCTAAATGTAGGTGATCAAGAGTATAATGGTGGCAAAAAGTATAGGCAAAAA
>ML811029.1:85276-95957 GCA_009831015.1 Picea engelmannii
CCATCTTAGTGCATTCCCTTTTAGTGTTGCTGGAAATAACTTCAGTTTCTGAGCATTAGAAACATAATCATAACTTCTACATAATATATCAAACTCAAATAGAAATTCATCAGGATCCTCTGAAGATAACCCATGAAAATTTGGCAATGTTGAGAGTGGAATGTTTTTCATGGGGGCTGCTCCTCTAGGGAGATCACCAATAGGAAATCCTAATGTAGAAAAATACTTTTCATCTTTTACCTCTCCTTCAGGATCTACCTGTTCTTCATGATGCAATCGCTCATTGAACTCATCCATGTTTTCCTCTGTCTGTTCTCCTGCTTCACTTGCTTTGTCCTCAATGTCTCCTACTGGCTTCTGGACTGTCTCCGGACTCCAAACTTCTTTCCCTTTTCCAAAAATTGCTCGAAATGAAGGCTGGGAATTTTGTTTTTGAAGATTTGGTCGTTGAGCAGCAGATTCAGACTTGGATGCAATGTCGTCAATGAAAGTATTTCTTCCTCCTTTTCCTTTTCCCTTGCCACCTGTAGGGTTAGTGTCTTTGGGGTCTTTCATGCATTCTTTTTATCTAAAGAAAAGAAATCAAAAGTTCTTTTGAAATCTATAGCTATCTTCCCCGGCAACGGTGCCAAAATGTTGGTCACTATAATTGCTTAATTGAATTAAACAATCAAGTGATACATAAATTATCAACCCAGGGAAGTCTTTTATTTCAAAGATATCCACGCACTGTATATGCTCAATCCCAAAAGCAACTTTAGTGTTGTAGTAAAGAAACTTATACTAATTATACTTGCTTGAATGTACTGAAGCTCTGAATTAAATCACAGGAAAGTAATTCCCCTACTGCAATCCTTTAAAGTTCAATCTAAGAATATTGGATTACATTAAAATAACACTGCAATGGGAAAGAACAACTATTCTGCAATCAGAGAACAAGACCCTTACTCTCAAACAGAGACTCAGTACTAACACTCTTTCATGAAAACAGTAATGCAAAAAACAATTAACTCTATCTAACAGAGAACAAAGCCACCTCGTTTCTTTCTTTCTAAGCAAGAGCCTTGAGCCTGATTTTCTGTTTTAGCACACTTGTGAGGTTGAGGTTTACAGAGAACAGGGTAGTCTGATCCCTTCATTTCTGAGCAGGAATCCCTAACCCAGTTTTTGTCTAACACACTTGCAGAGGTAAATGGAATCTACAGAAGACAAGGTGTTGAGATCCCTTCCTGTCTGAGCAGGAACCCTTTAACCAAATCCATGGCTAGCACGCTTGCAACAATAAATGAAATATATAGAAGACGAGGTGTTGTGATTCCTTCCTATCTGAGTAGGAACCCCTTAACCCAATCTATGGCTAGCACACTTGCAGCAGTAAACAAAATCTACAGAAGTCAGGGTAATTGGATTCCTTCCTGTCTGAGCAGGAACCTTTTAACCAAACCTATGGCTAACACACTTGTAGCAATAAATAAATTCTACAGAAGTCAGGGTAATTGGATTCCTTCCTGTCTGAGCAGGAACCTTTTAACCAAACCTCTGGCTAGCACACTTGCAACAATAAATAAATTCTACAGAGGGTATGATGTTCCGATTCCTTTCTGTCTGAGAAGGAACCTTTAACCAAATCTCTGCTAGCCTCATAAAATCATCATACAAGATTGTTGATAAAAAGAATTACAAATTCCATTCAATTAAACTAGGACAGAGTCAGTAGTGTTTCAGCAAAGCGGAATCCATTAAAAATAGTGTTTCAGCAAACGACGATTAAACAAAGCATGAATAGAAATTATACTAACACACTTCTAACTAATGGGTGAATCTTGTGAAGAAGGTGGGCCCTCCCTTCTCACAAGATTCCCCTGGACGAAAATCTTAGAGAAGGGTACTCAAAGCAGTCTTATATTCATCTGTCGAAATATCACATTACAAATTGAAAGAATAGAATATGTCCCGCTTCTCTGGAGTTACTTCAGTACATCAAAACTTGGACACCTCGAATGGTGATTTCCTCTGATTTTAAAGAGGAAATCCCTTCGATACAATCATTACAATGCATATCTGAACCCTTATTCTAAATCGGATATTCTTTCTAATTCAACATAGGATGTCCTATTCTCACGCAAACGAATGCTATTACAGGAACTGAACGAGGTATTGCTGTTACGGCTGGTGTAATAGCTTCTTCTCATCGTTGTTGATGTTGTTTCAGCATCGCAATTCATGGGTTGTTTCAGCCACGTGAATTGCGCTCTGACTGCGTTGACCGCTGACTGTGGCGGCTGTGTTTCAATATCGTCGGTTCTGGTGGTTTCTTCTGTGTTTCATCATCTGCAATTTTGAATTGTGTAACAGCTCCGTGTTTCAGCATTTGCATCCTCGAGCTGTGTAGCAGCTCCGTGTTTCGGCATCTGCATCCTCGAAATGTGTAGCAGCTCCGTGTTTCAGCATTAGTTCAACAACAACGACCTTGGACAGTTCTGTGTTTCAGCAATAGGCCTCAAATGTTAATCTGCAGTTTTGGACACTTATGCATTTCTAACCAATAGTTAAGTATGAGAGTGATTTAAAATATCATGCAAAACAGATTAAACATATAGTAATGAGAAGGGACGTTGTATACCTTTGAGATGATCAGATAAAGTGATAGTATGAGTCTAAATGTAGGTGATCAAGAGTATAATGGTGGAAAAAAGTATAGGAAAAAAGATACATTGTGTGGTCCTAACATATGGCATTACAGATGAGTTGGCCAAACTTTGGTATGGTGTTCTCCATCTAGATAAAGAATGTTGACAATGGTGGCAATGGAGGAAAAATTCCCACCAAGGGTATGTGGATTGGACACAGTTTGTGGAAGAGCTTTATGAATGATTTGACACTAACACCAACCATTTAGGCCATTTGACAAAGTTGAAATAATCTGCCACAATGGAATACTTTCTAGCTTCTTTTGAGCCACTAGATTTTTGTACAGAGGGCATGTCTAATGCTTTTTTCCAATAATGTTTTATCAGTGGCCTCTAGGATGAGATTTGTATTCATGTCCTTATGGCTCGGCCTCAAATTTGGGTGGACACTACTAAAAGAGCTAAGGAAGCACAACAAGTTGTTTCTTCTCAAAACCGCAAACCCTCCTTTATTCCTCGCACTAAACCAGTAACTCCCACTCCTCCTTCTACTCCACTAAAGATCCAGACATTGACCAGGGATGAAATGGATGAACGCCAACTCAAATGCCTTTTTTATAATTGTGATGACAAATATTTTGTGGGACACAAATGTAAGGAACAATAGATTTTTATGGCCATCTCGGAGGATGTTTCAGAAGAGGATGTTGAGGCTCCCCTTGTGTCTGTGTCACCTGAACCCACTGACATAACCCCTCCCTCATACCCTCCTGAAGTAGAACCAATCATTTCCCTAAATGCTTTCACTAGCTTCTATGCTCCCCAAACCCTCAAGCTAATTGGTTACATAAAGCATAGGAAGGTCATAATTCTTGTTGATAGTAGAATCACCCATAATTTTATTCATCGTCGCATTGCCCAAGAAACTAATTTCTAGATCTGTGCAGTCAATAATTTCAAAATCATGATTTCCAATGGCGGGTCCATGAAATGTGGAGGGTGTTGTGAAAATGTGTGTCTCCAAATTGGTGACTACCATCCGAAATATCATATGTTTTCTATCAACATGGGCGATTGTGACATTGTGTTGGGTGTAGAATGGCTAAGGACTTTGGGTCCCATTCTCATGGATTTTAAGGAATTACCCATGCAATTCAACCAGGAGGGCCAACAATATAAGTTCCAAGGCATCACCTCCAGTTCCCCAAAGATCATTAGTTCCCATCGCATGGAAAAACTACTCAAAAAAGGTCATTCTCGCATTATTTCCCAACTCCATGCCATACAAGCCACCGAGACACCCTATGTGCCACAAGACCTCCAATCCATCCTCTCTAAACATCAAGTGGTTTTTTCCACTCCCCAGGGACTCCCTCCTTCCCTTGGTTTTCATGATCATTCCATTCCCCTTCTCCCAGGAAGCCTTCCTCCCAATATCTATCTCTATCATCACCCCTTTTCCCAAAAAAAATGAAATTGAGAAAATGGTTGAAGAACTGCTCAACGCAGGTGTTATCTACCCTAGTATGATCCCCTAATATTCTCTTATGGTCATGGTCCTTAAGATATAAGTTTCTTTGTGCATGTTTCTTGACTTCAACGCCCTACAAAAACTCACCATTAAAGACAAATTTCCCATTCCTGTCATGATGACCTCTTGGATGAATTGAGTGGTGCCCAGTTCTTTGCTACACTTAATCTTCATTCGGGCTACCACCAGATCTGTATGAAAGAGGAAAACATTCCTAATACTTTCGTTAGAAATCATGAGGGCCACTATGATTTTTATTTCATGCCCTTTGGCATGTGTAATTCTCCCTCCACTTTCCAAAGCCTCATGAATCATGTCTTCCATCCCTTTCTCTGTCATTTTGTGCTAGTTTTCTTTGATGATATCCTCATCTATAGAAAAACCTAGACAGATCATCTTGCTCATGTGGATCAAGTTCTCCATCTACTCTCTCAACACCAACTTTTCCTCAAACAATATAAATGTGCTTTTGGTGCCTCGAAATTCAAGTACTTGGGTCATCTTATGGGAAAGGCCGACATCAGGGTGGATCCTAAAAATATTGAGGCTATGCAAGATTGGCCTCACCCAAAGACTCTCAAAAAATTGCGAGGATTTCTGGGTTTAACATGTCATTATCGCAAGTTTGTTAAGAATTATGGAAAGATTGTGACACCTCTCACTCCATTCCTTAAAAACAATTCTTTCACTTGGAATCCAACAACTGCTTAGGATTTTCAAACCTTGAAGATGTACATGTGCACCACTCCAGTCTTGGCCCTTCCTAATTTCACAAAGACCTTTGTCCTTGAATGTGATGCTTCCGAGAAAGGAATTGGCATTGTCCTTATGCAAGAGGGTCGAACTTTGGCCTTTAACAGAAAACCACTGTCCGAGAGAAATTTGGGAAAATCAATCTATGAAAAGGAAATGTTGGCTATTCTGCACATTGTGGATCTTTGACACCCTTATCTATTGGGGAAATGCTTCCAAATTATGACAAATCATCAAATCCTTAAGTATTTTCTTGAACAACGCCTTTCCTCCCCCGAGCAACAAAAGTGGGTGACTAAGCTCTTTGGATATGATTATGAGATCATTTACAAGAAAGGAAAAGACAATGTGGTTGTTTATGCACTTTGACGAAAATATGAAGATGAAAGGTCCCTTTTTTCTCTCTTCTTCATTGTACCATATTGGCTCCAAGTTGTTCGCTAGGAATGGCTACATGACCCCAAAAGTTCTCATATGATACAAAAATTGCAGTCAAATTCTCCATTTTCCCCAGGGTACTCTTGGCTCAATGAGGAGCTTCTATATAAAGGTCGTTTGTATTTAATTAAACAATCAAAAATTAAATCCACGGTACTTTCTGAGCTTCATGCTACACCCATAGCTGGGCACTCCGGGTTTACCAAAACCTATGATTGGGTCAAACGTTCTTTTTTCTGGGATGGTATGAAACAATATGTTCGTAATTTTGTAGTTGAATGTGATGTGTGTCAACAGAACAAGGGAGAAACAACAACACTTTATTTTCTTCAACCATGTCTCTCACAAAGTGATATTGAATATCAATATGCTTTATCTTTGAATGATAAGTCGAGTTATTCGCCAGAAAAATTGCACTCTGACTGTCACAATCTATCCTTACAGCTTATTGTATCAACCTAATAACTCGACACAATATTTGTAACCATATTTCTTCCTTACTTGCATGAGTGGATACCATGTATTCAACTTCTGTAGTTGAAAGTGCCACTACAACCTGGCTTTTTCTCATCCCACTGATTGCTCCTCCAAAGAGGTTAAACACATACCCGCTTGTATATCTCCAGCCTAGTTTGCATCCACAAATCCATGTATGTCCAACACTCTGTCCAATCCTAGTATTCCTTGGTAGAACAATCCATAGCTAGCAGTTCCACACAAATACCTGAAAACCCTTTTTATTGTTGTCCAATGCTCCTTCACTGGTTTTGACATATACCTACCCATAACTCCCACTGCATGTGTAATGTCCAGTCTAGTACAGACCATTCCATACATCAAACTGCTAACTACACTCGCATATGGAACACGAGACATATCCTCCTCCTCTTTCTGTGTTTTAGAACACTGATCCACATATAACTTTACACCAACAGGAATAGGGAACTTGACATTGTTTCATTCTTGCATATTAAACCTTTGCAATATCGTCTCAACATATTTTATGTGATTTAACCAGAGTTTCCTCTTTTTTCGATCTCTTTTAATTTCCATGCCCAAAATGAAATTTGAAGCACCGAGATACTTCATGTCAAATTTAGAGGACAAATTATTTTTCACATCCTAGATAATCTCCTTGTTGTTTCCTATCAGCAACATGTCATCCACATACAAGACCAAATAAATCAAATGATCACCAATTAATTTAAAATACACACATTGATCCTCTTTGTTTCTTGTGAAGC
The DNA here is from genome assembly GCA_009831015.1 of Picea engelmannii. Classification (NCBI taxonomy): domain Eukaryota; kingdom Viridiplantae; phylum Streptophyta; class Pinopsida; order Pinales; family Pinaceae; genus Picea; species Picea engelmannii. The sequence goes on from ML811029.1 coordinate 91,873, forward strand.
CAAGTCCCATCATACAAGTATACAAATCTTGATACCACATCCTTGGTGATTGTTTTAAACCATAGGACTTTTTCATCTTGCATACTAGCTCCTTCTTTCCCTTCACAAAAAATCCTTTTGGTTGCTTCATATATATTTCTTCTTCCAAATCCCCATGTAGGAATGTTGTCTTCACATCCATATTTTCTACTTCAAAATCAATTGCAGCAACAATAGATAACATAAATCTTATAGAAGTTAACTTGGAAACAAGAGAAAAAATATCACCAAAATCAATTCCCTCAACCTGGGAATAACCCTTTGCTACTAATCAAGCTTTGTATTTCTCCACTTATGGAGTCTTGTCATCCAGTGCTAATGAGGGTGATTTCTTGACCAGGTAACATGCAATACCCACTACCTCTGCCCATAATTTTTTCCCTAACCCAGAACCACTGAGCATGCATCTATCTTTCTCCATCAATGTCTTATTCATCCTTTCTGCAACTCCATTCTGTTGAGGTGTATATGGAGTAGTCTTTTTCCTTTCTATACCACACTTCTTATAGAATTCTTCAAATTCATTTCTACAAAACTCTCCACCATTATCTGTCCTCATCACCTTAATTATTTTGTCTGTTTGATTCTCAACAAGAGCCTTAAAATATTTAAACATGTCAAAGACTTCAAATTTCTTCTTGAGGAAATATATCCAAGTATTTCTGGAGAAGTCATCTATAAATGAGACATAGTACACAGATTTTCCCAATGATGGAACCGACACAGGTCCAAGCACATCATTGTGAAGTAGATGTAAAATTCCTTCTGCCCTCATTGCACCAGAGGGGAATATTACCCGATTCTGATTCCCATATACATAATGTTCACATAAATCAAAATCCAGAGAGAAGTTAGACATACCTTCAACCATACCTTTACCATGTAATAATCGAAGACCCTTCTCTCTGATATGCCCTAGTCTTTGATGCCACAACATAACCTTTTCTCTAGAGACTATAGGAGTTCTTTCTTCTTCAACTCCTCCGATGTGAATTGGAGGAGTTACCATCAAATTTTCTGATGCAAGTCGGATTAGTTAGTATTAACTCCTCTGATAGTAGGTCGTAGGAGTTAGTATTAACTCCTCTGATACATAAAAGCTGGATTTTGTAAAATGGTCATAACATTTGACTTGAGTGTCCGTTTTGCGCAGTCTTTATACCGATGGAAAGATATTTCCGATATATACAACTTTATAGTTATAGGTTTTGAGAAATTACTAACGTATTTCCCTAATGATTCAATATGAATATCTGGTACATTGTTAGTAGCCTTGGAGAATGTAGTGCCTCAATTATGAGCAAAAGAACTAGGGATTGAATCCAGGGAAGTTTACTTGATATTTCAATCAGTTGATACCTTAGTTGTTTTCATTTGAAATATTATTTTTTATAGTTTATTTGGAGTTACTCTGATCTGTTGTATGTTGAATGTTGCTAGATACCGAGCAAAGGAGGGTCATGCTAAACATTCTCAGGATATAATCTACAACTAAAGATGATGAGTTTATTTGGAGTTTGACGGAGGAGAAGAAAAGAAAATCTCATGCAAATGGATGAAAATAGATTTAGAAACTCCATGGTGATCGACCGTCAAACTCGGATGTCAAGCTAGTGTTTCCATGCCCAAGGCCAGTCTTCATGATGTGCAAGGTACATATGGCCAAATCCATGACGACCCATCAACACTAGGAGACATATTTGAAATGTAACCATTGTCCTAGTTGACTCATCATCAAAAGATGATGAGGAAAAACGTTGGAAGACGAAAGGTCACAGAGGGAGACAAAATGCCAAAGGTCCTATTAAATCTCAAATAAATACTAGAATGGAACCCAAAGAAAGGGATTTTGTCTCTTCAAACATTGTACACTTATGAACTACTTTGGGAATACAGTTTAAACTAAAATTGGAGAGTTTTCCTTAGAGTTTTCATGTACTATTGTTGAAAATGTTAATACGGAGAAGCCCTCAGGCCCCAGGGCCAACTTTTGACAGAGAGAAGAACTTGCATGTGTGTTTTTTTTTCCTGCAAACTATTTCAAGCAAGATGTATGTTGTTCACATGGGTTGTAAGAGCATGTTTGTTTATGGACCATTCTAATGCAATATATGTTATTTTTCATTTTTGTTACTCTTTCTTATATTACATGTCCTAAGCAAATGAGTTTTGAATGTATGCATAAATGTGACTTAGAATATTCTGGTTACTAACTTGTATGCATGTGTTTCTAACTGTGTACCTTCATGACATCTATCTGATTGGGGTTTATGCATAGTTTAGTTTCATTACAACTCATTCAGTTACTATAGTTCACTCCTAAATAGGATAGGGTAGATTAGAACTAGATTAGACCTACATTTACATAGTCTTCATCTACATCTTTTGTTTTCATAATCACCCATCACTCACCCTCACCGGTGGATCGGGCCACAATTGATAGAACCAACCAACAATGGTTGTCGGGCCAGAATCCGTATGGGTTCCCTATTCCAAACAGTGAGAGGTATAATTGGGACTTCTTACCAAGGGTAACCCCTTACTGTTGTCGGGCGAATTTGAACCCATCAACAAGTTGTAAAATACAAATATGGAGGTTGGCCTCTCTAGTTTGATATTGAATTTTCAAAAAGTGGACAATTTTTTTTTAGTGACCTTGTATAAACAAAGGTCACTCTCATTTTCATTGGGACATAACTCACTTGAGAATTACATACTTGTTGGCTGAAATTCTCTCCATACTTGGGCAAGGTGCACTATCTCTTTTTGATGCTTTGTGGAAGCTACTACTTGTCTATTGGAGGACTAACCTAGGCATTATCTCTTAGATTAATTTTTCTTTCTATTGTGGTGGAATATTCTTGGTAAAAGAGGGTTTATCTTGCTGTCTCTTGAACTAGGTAAGGAATTTATGCTATTGTGTTGTTTCTTCTTGGTTGTAAGGTTAATTTTTTTAAACTCTTGGAGGCGTATAAGGACATACACCCTCCACCAATATCTGTCATAATTGTCATTGTGTTAGAACCCTATATAATAGGGAATGAGTGTTCTAAATTATATTTATCTTTTTGGGCATATGTGTTCACTCATGAGGCGTGGCGAAGGCAGCAGAAAGCGCCCAACATTGACCAAGCATAAGACGAGTGTTTGCATGGAAGTTTTAAAGCGAGTTCTGGTGCAATTTTATCGAAAATTTTGAAGTGGTTTGAAATGACGAAATTTGACTCTTGAGGGTCAAATGCTAATTTGGGTTTTCATAATCTATGTTTGGTGAATTTAAAAAAAAAATTAAAAACAATTTGGCCCCTCGGTCTTTTGCTTCTATGCAGAGTTTTATAAAAAATTGACTAATATTTTTCGCCAAAAAAAATTATTATTGGCCTAGGGCCATCCTCCTAATGCTCGACACCAAGGGATAAGCGCCATACCACAAACACACAAGTCAGCACAGCGCAAACACCAAACTCCAATGTCCAAGCCTCGGGATTACTTAATCAATTGATTACACAACTGTTGGCTATTATAAGCACCTAAAGTTTATTTCACCACGTGATGTGGGATATTACGCAGAGAATCAAAAAATATATATAAACACAGCGTTTAAAACCCGATGACAGGTGTTGAAACAAATTAAAGGTGTCCAACGTAGATGAGGATGCATGCATAGAGGCGACACTGAGGGATTGTATCAGCGTTTTCAATCAAGCATTAGAAAGAATTGAAAGTGACATTGTTTTTGCAGTGCAGAACAGTCTTCTTGGTTGGCCACCTCCCGAAATTAATGTGCTTAATGATATTGTGGAAGAAAATATTCTGAAGATGGAGATCCTTCCAGTTAATGATCTAGATGTTGCACTGTATGAATCTATTAAAAAGGACGATAAATTGGTTTTCCATTCTTGTTTGCAGCACAATCTTGAGAAGACATGGAAAATTATAGAGCATGCAATACATGAGATTTACAATCACAATGCCAGTGGTTTGATTTTTGAAGAACTGTACAGGAATACATACAATATGGTGCTCCAAAAATATGGGGATAAGCT
>ML811029.1:114141-124364 GCA_009831015.1 Picea engelmannii
AAGGACCTGGCAATTTCTTTGGTGGACATAGCCCACACTGGGTGAACCACATAAATCTGTGTCTCTCTTGTATTGTGTGTCTTCTGTGTTTTGTTTCTGCATTTGTTTTATTTTATTGCTCCGCGGTCCTGTTTTTCTAACAATCATCACACAGATGTCTATATCATCCTTCACATCTCTTCTTACATCACCTAGACATCTATTCATACATTACAAAATGGGCCTAAACATGGGTAAACCCATGGGACAACATCCCCATACCCGTTACATAAGCCCAAAACCCAAAAATCCCTAAAAAGGGGCTGAGATTTTGCGATCTATGCTTCAACTTGTGCTCTACTTTCGATAGCCTGTCGAAGTCCCAAAATAGGTCAAACCTGATCAAGGACCTCCAAAACTTGGTCAAGGGCCAACACTCTTGCATTCAAGTTGCAAAATCACTACACATATATTCCTATTAAGCATTTAGGCATTTCATCACTGCAATATTCTTTAGATTGGATTCTGGATCCTATTGGCACCATTATTTGAGACCTATTCCATTGGATTTCTCTCTTCGCCCTTATCGCAGTCATACCTATAATGTTTCAACAATTTTTTTTTTGTGGACCCGACCCCCTTCCAACACCATTATTTGGGCTTTACCCCTTTGGATTCAACTCGTTGACCTGATCATTGTGATACACTTCACTCATAACCCATTTTCTATGTGGTCCCACACTCCCCTTTTCATGTTCCCTCGTCATCATGGCCCATACCCGTAGCCAAGACTTGGAATCTCTCTTCACTACCTTGTACTCTAATTTCATAGAAACCTAACAAGAAGTGCAACAACTCAGTGCCAATATTTCCACCATCAATCAAAATATGCATTCCTCCATTGCCACCTCAATCGCAGAACTCAAACAAGACATTACTACCCAACTTGAATTTGTCACTACGACGATCTATGGAAAGTTGCATATCCCTGCAGATCTTCCCTTATCTCACCCACCTTTACATACCGAAGGTGAAACTTCTTCTCATTCCCAAAATTTTCAGCCCCAACACTTTTAGTGTGACCTACACCTTCCGCATGTGGATGTGACCAAATTTGATGGATCAGATCCCACTGGTTGGGTAACTCAAATGGAACATTATTTCTCTTTGTATTGCATTACAGATGAGTTGGCCAAACTTTGGTATGGTGTTCTCCATCTATATCAAGAACATTGACAATGGTGGCAATGGAGAAAAAATGTCCGCCAAGGGTATGTAGCTTGGACATACTTTGTGGCAGAGCTTTATGAATGCTTTGACATTGACACCAACCATTTAGGCCATTTGACAAAGTTGAAACAATCTAGCACAATGGAATACTTTATAGCTGCTTTTGAGAGACAAGATTTTTGTACAGAGGGCATGTATGATTCTTTTTTTTTATAATGTTTTATCAGTGGCCTCAAGGATGAGATTCTTCTCATGTCCTCATGGCTCAACCTTAGAGTTGGGTGGATGCTACTAAAAGAGCTAAGGAAGAAAAACATGTTGTTTCTTCTCAAAATCACAAACCCTCCTTTATTCCTCGCATTAAAACAGTAACTCCCACTCCTCCTTCTACTCCACTAAATATATAGAAATTGACCAGGGCCGAAATGGTTGAACGCCTACTCAAAGCCCTTTTTTATAATTGTGATGACAAATATTTTGTGGGACACAATTGTAAGGAACAAAATATTTTTATGGCCATATCAAAAGATGTTTCGGAAGAGGTTCTTGAGGCTCCCCTTGTGTCTGTGTCACCTGAAACCACTGACATAGACCCTTCCTCAGACCCTCCTGAAGTAGAACCGATCATTTCACTAAATGCTCTCACTGGCTTCTCTACTCCCCAAACCCTCAAGATAATTGGTTACATCAAGAATAGGAAGGTCATCATTCTTTTTGATAGTGGAAGCACCCATAAATTTATTCATCGCCACATTTCCCAAGAAACTAATTTCTAGATCCGTGTCATCAATAATTTCAAAATCATGATTGCCAATAGTGGGTCCATGAAATGTGGAGGGCGTTGTGAAAATGTCTGTCTCCAAATTGGTGACTACCATACGAAATATCATATGTTTGCTATCAACATGGGAAGTTGTGACATTGGTTGGGTGTAGAATGGATAAGGACTTTGGGTCCCATTCTCATGGATTTTAAGGAATTAACCATGCAATTCGACTAGGAGGGTTGATCCAGGGGATCAAATTTTGCTCAAAATTCAAAGTTCTCAAAATCACTTCAAAAATGAACAGGAACGTAGGCCTCATCATCATGAACCCAACACACTTTGAACGATTTCAAACGGATACTGTATGAGTGAGATATCGTGTTCTGTTCGATTTTCCAAACAGACAAAAAATTGCTGGTTGTACAGTCCGTACAGATGACATGGCAGGGGCCATACACTGACGTGGATGACCATACTCTGACATGGCATGTGATGATGTGGCAGATACTGATTGGATAGTCAGATGACAAATGATAGTTGGACACGTGGCATGATAGTTGGATGAATTAGGTGGTGCCACGTTGCCTAGACATGGGCTGCTACGTGGCACCATGTCGTTGGGTAAAATATTTTTTGGAGTCCACGAGGGTCGAACCCTGGACCTCCTCGCATGTGGCAGAGTCTTGGAAAAGGCCACCCAACCAGTGTGCCTAATGGTGGTACTAATAGTACTATGGAAAACTTATTATAAGAATTGAAATACATTATATGTTGGGGCACGTCCGGGCTGGGGCTTTCTCCCATGTAATCTCACCTCTACAAGAAAGCATGTGTGTCCAATGTTTACTTCTACCTCCACTTGTCAAGATCTCATGCCATTTGGCATTGGAGCCTTTTGCACGCTAAAGACTTGGCCACATGGTCCCATGCACCCAACACCTCCGACTTTGGGGGCCTAAGATCTGCTAACGGTGCAACAATTTGGCACCAATCATAGGAATGCATGAAGGTGTTGGGTTTAGGCACAGGAAATTCTCAAAAGATGGGTTAGACACATAGAGGTGCATTTTGGTGAACCAGAGACAACAAGCTTGAAGGGGAAAACTTCCAGGAAGCTTATCTTCTTCATTTTTTGGCCAAACCAGGTGCCAAAAAAGACCATCTAGAGGTTTTTGGATGTTTTGGAGCCATTGGAGCCATCTATTTGTCATTTTGAGCATTGTAAATCTTTTTATCACTTTGAGAAACTAATATAAAAGATCCATTGGAAGCTGGACCAGGAGATGTAGCCCAAGAGAGGGGTGAACTCCTTTATCATTTGTTGTGTTATGTGTTTACTGCTCACTGTTATTTGTTGGTTATTATCTGCATTTTGAATGTGAAAGTTTCTCTAAATTATGTTTTTTGAAAATTAATCCTTTTTCTTAAGCACACTTAATTAAAAACTTGCAAATATTTTCAAGATACAAGCCTTTCTGCATTTTCAGATCAAGTTGGTATCAAAGAATAGGTTTTTGAAGGCTTGATTATTTGCAAGTGTTTTTTTTCTGATGCTCATAAGGTTGAATCTCACAAGAGGATAAGGTGTTAATGTTTAAGCCATTATTATAGTTGTTTGCATTTCATTAGATAACAATAGCATAATCCAAGATCATTGAGAAATACACAATCACAAGAGACACATCATTTATCTTGGGAAACCCTCTAGGGGAAGAAAATCTAGCAAAACTTCCTTAATATAGATAGCCAATACAATGCCAAGAGATCTCTTAAACTAATATAGAAAGTCCTCTCCTAGATATGCGCCACGCTCTCTCTTCTTCTTCTCCAACAGCAAATCCAAAACTTGTCTCTCAATGAGCAAGTGAGTTGTGTGTCTAAGTGAGGCGCTAGCCTCCTTATTTATATTAGACTGGCATGTGTGAAGTGTCTTTTCATTGGCAGGGCCGACTTCTCTCACTGGGTGGTTATAACCACCTTAATTACATTTCGGGGCCTCTTTAATATCTCCTGGGACCGACTTCTTATTCTACCTATTATAATTAACATTTGACCAATCCGCAAAAGGGGATTTGGTTCTATTACAATATCTGACAAGATCAATCCACAATGGGGATTGATCCAATGAATAATATATCAAATAATAATAAKAATACTCTTTGCAGTTACATTATTTCAACACTCCCCCTTAACAAGAAGGGTATTCTTCAACAACATCATGTGAGAKAGAGAGAGGACAACATCATCAACAACATCAAGTGGGTGAGAGGACAACATCATCAATGTCATATTGGAACACTGACTGGTGTATCTATAAATGATYGAAAGTTTTCTTCATCAGCAACATCGTCAKTCTCAAAGGAATTCCATCATCATCTGCATCAATATGTRTTAGTGTAAAAACTAATACATCATCATCATCAYAGCACAAGGCTGGATCATCATAATACAAGACTAGCTTTATGTCACAGCTRTCAAGATGGAATCTCAGCGCTTGTCTCATCTCAATGTCTTGCTTTATGTCACATTACTCAGGCTGGAAGMAAGATACTAGACTGGCTTTACRTCACAACTATCAAGTTRGAAGCACAGTACTAGTCTCATCTCATCATCTTGCTTTACATCACAAMACTYAAGCTGGAAGCAAGATACTCATCCTGCTTTACGTCACAACCATCAGGTCGGAAGAAGGATACACATCCTRTTTTATGTCACAACCATCAAGTTGGAAGCAAGGAACTAGACTTTCTTTACGCTTGACAACTAGGTCAAAAACAAAGAACATCTCATCTTGCTTTACGTCTGACAACTAGGTCAGAAGCAAGGAACATCTCATCTTGMTTTACATTTGACAACTAGGTCAGAAGAAAGGAACATCTCATCTTTCTTTACATCTGACAACTAGGTCAGAATCAAGGAACATCTCATCTTGCTTTATGTCTGAAAACTAGGTTAGAAGCAAGGAACATCTCATCTTTCTTTACATATGACAATAAGGTCATAAGCAAGGAGCATCTCATCTTGCTTTACGTCTAACAACTAGGTTAGAAGCAAGGAACACAACAACTACTCCCCCTTTCAAGGAAGGTCCTTTCAGACTATGCCAAGCTTATCTCGGAAGTACTCAAACTTCACACGAGATAGGGCCTTGGTCAACACGTCAACAACCTATTCATCTGTGCTAATGTACTAGAACTTTAAGGCTCCTCTCTGCACCATGTCACAGATGTAATAATAACGGATCTCTATGTGCTTCGACCTGTTGTGGAATACAGGATTCTCTATCATCTTTATGCAGCTCTGGTTGTCACATAGAATCAATGTTTCTCTCATCTCTAAGTCAAATAGGCCAGTCAACAACTTTCGAAGCCATATAGCTTCACAGCTGGCAGAACATGCAACAATGTATTATGCTTCCACTATGCTGAGAGCAATACTAGATTGGTTCCTACTCTGCCATGAGATCATAACTAATCCCAAACTGAAACAACATCCTGAAGTGCTTTTCCTATCAGAAACACTTCCTTCCCAATCTGCATCAGTATATCCACTTAATGTAAAATCATGATCTCCATCATAGCTAAGACCACAATCTATTGTACCTTTAAGGTACCTCATCACATGTTTTGCAGCCACTAGGTGAACACGTCTGGGTTCTACCAGAAACTGACTCAAGGTGTTCATGGAAAAATAAATGTCTAGTCTGGTGTTCATCAAGTACATCAACGATCCAATAATCTATCTGTACATTTTGGCATGAATCAACTTTGGTGAAGTATCGACCAACAACTTCAGCTTCACTTCCATGGGTGTATTCATGGGCTTACATTACAACATGTCCAATCTCTTCAAGATTTTGACCATGTACTTCCCTTGGTTAAGGAAGATTCTCTCAAGACTCTGCCATACCTCAAGACCTAAGAAATAATGCATTAGGCCAAGGTATTTCATTTCAAATTCCAAGGCAAGTCTCCTTTTACATTCAGTGATGAGCTTTTCTTCTCCAGTTAAGAATAAGTCATCCACATATAGCAGTAAGATTACTGGCTCATTGTTGTAGGAAAATCTGCCTGCGGACAAGTAGATCGACCTCTAGAGCTTGACCTTAACCCTAGATAGAAAAATGCTTATCATGGACACTGACTTCCTTTCAAATCTATCTAAGCCTAATGTATGAGAAGGGAGAATAACAGAAGTACCTTTTACCTGTCGTTTGTCCCTGCACGCTCCGAGTTGCGCTCCAATCTTTTGCTCCTCGTTGAGGTCTGTGGACAAAACAAGATACGACCACTTCCTACTCTATTGACATTAGCTTGAAAATAGATCTATCAACAAATGATAAGTTCATGTATTATTAGACACAAACTAGAAAGAAACAGGCCAAGCTTGTCATATTAATGAGAATAATGACAGCAGTACTTACAATCGTAGATGCGAATGCGACAACTTCGTCAAGTCCTCTTCATCCAACCCTTTCCTGAAAGATCCACGACCTGGATGGTAGCAGCTTCACTGATTACTTCTCTTTGGTTGACTGTCAGTTTCCTCCAAGATCATAAGTTTCATATGTTCAGTTCTTCCCCTCCCCTTATCAACTCCAACACCACTTATGAGATCATAAGTTTGGCATTCTCTATTTTGCAATCCTCACTTACGAGATCATAAGTTTGGTATCTTTCTTCAAATTTCAGTCCATACCACTCATGAGATCATAAGTTTGGTATGATTCTCTCTTTCTGTTCTCACTTATGAGATCATAAGTTTGACATTCTCTATTTTGCAATGCATACCACTCATGAGATCATAAGTTTGGTGTAATTCTGCATTTTCCCATTCCCCCTTTCACCATTAGAAAGCTTGCTTATATAGCCTTGGAGAGGATCTAACCTCTTGAGATATCCTTGGGGAAGTTGAGGATTTTCCTCCTTCAGTTGAGGATCTGCCCTAGGATCATGGCTGGACTAGGGATTCGAATCCAACTGCTTTCCAAGAATGAAAAGATGCTTCCCCCATCCGTCTCAACATCTTAACAACCGCCCAGAATAGGTAGCGCTCCCTCAAAAGAGCCATCAAAGCATTGTAGCGCTCCCTAGTGGGATTTAGGGGGCGCCAGCGCTCTCAAAATCTATAGCGCTCCCTCAAAAGGGCCAGGAAGCGTTATAACACTCCCTGACAGTGTATGGGGGAGTGTCGGCGCTCCGAGATAGTGTAAGGGGGAGCGCTCCTCTCCAAAAACTCAGTTTTGAGGTGCTTTCAGATGGAAAAAGGTTTGCAAGCCTGTTGACTCATTTCTCCTCTTCCAAATCAGATGTTTGAGGTGTTTCAAGTGTCTTTCTCATGTCGTTATAGGAATGACATAGGCATCATGGAAACATGCTTTGTCTGATGTTTTTACGACACTTGTGAGCAACATACGATACTTGCGACCTTGTGAGTAAAATGAGACACTTGCAACACTTGTAATGACGACACTTGCGACACTATCAAAGTGAGTAATTTTGATGTGTAACAGATTTCCCCCCAAAGTATGAAGTTAGAAGACAGGAACTGATAGCTGAAATACTTTGTAGACATTCAAGCAAGGGTATAGACTCGGAGAACCTGACGGAATCTGCACACAAACATCCAACAAATATCATGACATATTTCAAAACCCAAGGCAGGCATACCTATGCTTGGGTGATCAAGACTTGCAAGATATGGCCGCCATAAAATACACTGTGGATCCATAATTGTATTGACAAGAAGGTATAGCCACCAAAGATACAATGTGGATCTATACTCTAATAACTCAGACTGAACGTAGCCACGAAGAATACACAGTGGATCTACGAGATGATAAAACATATCCACGACCAATACAAAGTGGATCTATGTAACAATGTATGTGTTCTTTGTCCAGAATTCCTTTGCAACCTGGGTGAAGAATGTATCAAGTTTTATGACTCAACCCAGGGTCTTCTAACCAATCCCTGTGAGATACGATTCTAACCATGTGAATAGATGTTTTGGCGTCGAACACGGTAGAAACCACTTGATTACCGATCAATGAGGTAAACCGTTAACAAGTGCAAGGGAGATCACCATTAATGTCAATGATTCCCAAGGTATCGTAGTACATTCCACCGAACATGAATAAATGAGCTGAAGTCAAACATTCGTGGAATCATTCGATCAGGGGTCAATGATGTAAACCTATTGTCGAACATGAGGAGGCCTTCCATTGAGGCATGCAGGTCCCAAAGTACTAAAAAGTTTCTAAGTCTAGTTCCCGGATAATGTGTTGAAGTCGACAGGAATAGACTCGTCGAGGGAGGGCCTTGATGTATCCCCCATCAACGACACGAAACAGACATAGAGATGCAGTTGGTAGATCAAACGGACATGGACTGACATAGGTTTTGAGGCAAGATATTTGGGGTGGATGACTCTCGAGGAAGATACTTCCCTTGAACACTGAGGCACAACAACAAAACATGACATGGACCAAACTGTGCTATGGATACTGTGACTTGCGTCGGGTGACCCAAAGGAGTGAAAGGAAACTCAAAGGATTGGCTCAGTGCAGAGGTTCAACGAATTATGATATGTGCAAAGTGACAAAGTGCCATGTTCAAGGGCGACTCTAAGAAGTGCTGGATAGCGTTCTCAAGGGACTGCTTGGCTTGCTCCTTTCAATTTTTCCCCCATCCAGATAGATGAGTACCTCTTTTTGATTTAACGAGATCGAGGAGGATAACACATGCTCGATATAACTCACCTTCGGTAAGTTCCTCTTCCTTTGTTTAACGAATCGGAAGAAGTAAGGGTTCGGTCCCATATGGGCCTGTCGATGTGTGCTTTAATGAGTCCAAAGATAGAAAACTCGAAGGTTTTTTGGGATTATAGAGTTTGGAAAAACACTTAAAAGAGAACTCTCTCAGTTCCTTTTTCGTACAGTAGTCTAACGAGACCAAAAAAGGGTTAAACTATCGCTCACAAGACGCCCTTTCTGACCTTTTAATGAGCGTGAAAGGAAGCAAGGTCGCTTGACAATCTTTTCATATTTAGAGAGTCTGAAAAGGGTTTAAAGGAGACTCCAGGGGGGTTCCTTTTTCGTGTGTTTGTATCCGTACGGGTCTGAAAAAGAGATAAAAGTTTACTCGATTGCATTCTCATGTATTTAAGAGCACGAGAAAGAACAAAGACTAAGCTCGGTATGCCCCCAGCTTGAAATCTCGTGGCTTGACTCCAGAATGATCATCAAAGGATGGAGACATGCCCCCCAAGCTTCAATTCATTCACCAACTTTGAGGTTGTCACCAATTTCTGTGCTAGATGGAGAAAAAGGATACAGGTGGATGAAATGAAGGTTAAAAATGAGTCCTGACGACAGACTCGACTCGACATATACGAGATCTGGCGAAAGACTCAACTTGAAGGGAGAGGTGATTGTTTCATTTTTTAATGAGCTTGACACAAGAAAAGAACTATGCTCAAGGATCCAGGTTCGATCCCCAGATTGTTATTTCATTTTTTAACGATCTTGCTACAGAGAAGAAAACCATGCTTGGGGCCTCTGTTTCATTTTTTAATGAGCTTGCCACAGAGAAGAGAAACTATGCTCGTTATGCCCCCAGCATGAAAGCTAGTGGCCTCTGTTTCATTTTTTAATGAGCTTGCCACAGAGAAGAGAAACTATGCTCGTGATGCCCCCAGCATGAAAGCTAGTGGCCTCTGTTTCATTTTTTAACGAGCTTGCTACAGAGAAGAAAACTATGCTCGTGGTTTCTTCTTGATCATGGCTTCCAAGGGGATAACGCTCTGGAAGGATACCATGTCAAGGGACAAGACTCGGTCATGGCTTCCAAGAGATCTTCGTCGGATGGAAGAGAATCACTCTGGAGGGAACACATGTCGAGGGTTGTGACAGGGGTAAGGAGATCAGGCTCCAATAACCCTACCGAAGAGATCACCATGTCAACTACCAGATCCAAATCGTCAGAAGTTGAGGTCATGGGCGACAACGCCACATAATTGACATGCGGCGGAGGTGATACTGTCTGCATATAAGCACCACTTAGGGAGGTAACCCAGTCAGAGCCAATGCATGAAAGTTGATCAATAGTCACAATTCTTCCATCGTGAGGGAAAGATATCACACGGAAAAGAGTGGATACAATAGCTTTCATGGCATAGACATAATCCCGCCCAAGGAGTAAAGAGAAATCCAAGGGGTCTTGGACTACCATGACATCGATAAAGACAG